>JAAGNO010001474.1:38313-51445 GCA_033439905.1 Ceryle rudis | reverse complement strand
CTCCACACTAAGCTAGCTGGTCTCGCAGGGGTGAGAGTTTGGAGAGCTGTAAGAGAGCTTGTCAGGCTCTTCATTTCTTTTCTACCTCCCTCAGATACCAAGTGATAGGTAAATGAACCGTTCTTGCAGGTTGAGCCAATGCAGACATGGATCTTGTGCAGTTAGTGAGAGTGAAACAAAAATTACTGCTCTCTGTTTCCATTTGTGTTGGTCATTTTTGACCTTTTTTGCCAACATGTCTTGATATGAGACCACAATGATGCACCCTTGCTCTTGGTAGATGTCTGCAGTGATCAGATGGAGCCTAACTTGGTGCTGGGACCAACAGCTTGCCTGCAGGTGGTATGTTATGGTGAGCAGCTATACTATACCCTTCCTACAAGTAAACTTTATGGTTGAAGAGTGAGAAAGACTTGGGGTAGGTGAAAAAGGTGAAAGTGTGAATGGGAAGGAATGTAGGAGTTGCAGAAGGGCTGGAGTTTGGGACCTGCCTTTGGAGACAAGGGTTGTATTGGTTATTGTCTCCTGATGCTCAGCCATTCCATCAGGGGAAATATGATGGTGCGAAAAGACAAATGGTGATCTCTGTCAGGATGTCAGGCTTGAGACAAAGAGAAAACACTCAAATATGGGTGGGTTAGGATAGGACTTCCCCTCTTTCCATTCTCACCTTGAGCATGTGGGATACTAAGAGAAGAGGATGAACATGAGTAGCAGTAGAAGCCTGGAAAGCCATGCCAGGTGTATGGTAGACTTTAAACCCAACTGTTTACAACAAAGCCAAACAGTATGAACCAAATGATGCTTGCTAGCATCCTAGGCTCCAGGCAGGCTTCCAAGCTGGGTGGGAAGTGAGCTGGAAAATTGCCAGGCTAATACAAAGTGCAGATGTGCTGACATGAACCTCAGCACTTTACAGGGCAAAGAACTTATCGGCGTCTCAAACAGGCATACATGAAGTGTCTTATTTCACCAGCTACTACAAGAAGCTTCACTGTGCACACACTCACAGGGAGCAATTGATGGTTTCCTTTCACTGCAGCTGACCAGACCTGATGCATTTGAAATCTCTCCACTTTGTGGCAGGATTGTGAAGTGAATTCTCTCCTCTGACCCTTCTTCCTGCGTTAACTGCCCAGTACAGGGAACCTTTTGCCCGTTCTAACATAGGGAGCCCTGCTTTGTGGTTTTGGTTCCTTGAAAAACCGATTAAAATACTTTGTCAAGGTTAGTTTTCTCAGGTGGAAAGGGCATCTCTCTCTATCAGGTAGTCTGCTTAAATAGAGCATCATTGTTTGTGTGAAACTGCCTGGATGATTACTTGGGGATGTAAACCAGCAGCTTTTGTATCCAAATTACTATATATTTTGTTGAATTGCTTCCATCTGTGAGGCTTTAAAATAACAACAAATTTAAATGTTGGCATTTTACATTTATTTTGTCCAAATGTAAATGTTTAGGCTGTTAGGCAGCAGAGAGTCAGGCCCAGAATAAAACTTTATACTTATCTGTTATTGAAGAAAATCCCCTGAGGAAATACAGTCATAATTTCATCTCTCTCTAAAATTTCCACTCTGCCTTTAATCACATTTCTTGCAATATTTCCTCCCTTTTCCCCAAAAGAGTAAGTCTTGTCTTTCTTTTTTTTTGCTTCCCCCCCGCCCCCCTCAGTGTCTTCAATAGAAAAATTGGCAAAAACATTGTGTTTGGATGAATCTGTTGCAGGGAAATAAATCAGTCAGTTACTACCTCTAGAAGTCAAGACATGAGAGGTTATCTTATGCATTCAGCTGGCAGAATTTCAAACATTTTACCAGGAGTTGAAGCATTTCAACCTACCCACTTTCTGGAAAGGCTGTTTTTTCCTTGCACTCCGCAAAGTGGGTGAATTCATTTCTAATTATGAAACAAATTAGAGGTTTTCTTGACTATTGATTTGCTATCTTCAGAATCTGCTTCAAGGCGGTAAAGTGTGGTATCAGCACTTGAGGTTCAACAGTGTAATTAATAAATGTTTAGATTTGCCTAATTTTTGAAATCACCTAATTTGTTTGACTATTAGCTAATTGCTAAGATTTTGTTTGTGTAAGTTCCATGGAGATATTCTCAAAAGTTTACAAATAGAACATTACTGAATGTTTTTTGTCTTTAGAAGCAGCTCAAAGGCTTTGACCTACCTGCTTTATAACTTAAAGTCTTGATTACCATTTAACTTTAATTGCCTTTATTGCCATACAGCCTTTGGGAACTGCTTTCATTTTATTGCTATATTAGAAGATATGGAAATGAGGGCTAAAACTATCCCACTTCAACTCCATACTTCAGAGTTTTGCCATATTTTTCATATGATGAAAAGTGAGTACAGTTCCAGAACATAAACGATGCTTAGGAAGCAAATACAGCAAAAGGACTGCTGTATACACATCCTCTGTATGTTAAAACCATTTGAGGATTAAATGAGTCTGTTCAGAGCTGCTGTGGGATTATTTTTTCATGGCTTTCTGCTCAGAGAACCATGCACAAGTAAACGGGAGTTGTTAGTGATGTTTGAAAAGATGAGAATTGTTACCCCTGTGTTGGTAGCTACTTGCACAGGTGTGAATCCCAACCACTTTTATCATATATAAATACTTTCTATTTAAAATTACCCAAAGTTTATTTATGTACATAAGATCTATTAGAATTTACTGGTTCTCTAGATGAAGACAGGGTTCTTTCCTAATTAAAATACAGATACAATAGATTATTACAAGCTTATGCTTATGTGTCATTAGAACTTCACACAGGAGGAGATATAGCTGTGGTATTTATAGTGGTAGTAAACACAAGCAGGGCATATATGCAATATATAGTGGGCAGGCTGTTTTGGAAAAATAATTATTATGTAAATTTTGCCATTAGTTGAAGTGGTATGTTTTTTTCAGCTTGAAAATATCTGGAGCTAAATTACTACAACAGTGAAGCCTCATTTCACTTACACAGGTGGCTGGGAAGCAGTTGGATCATGGATTGATATGGAGAAGTTAATCTTCTAGAACAGGAGTAGTTTCTGTCACTGACTTCAAAAAAAAGAGATCTGTATCATCAGTGGTCTGTTGGAGATTGCCATCAAATGACACATGCTTGAGAAGTCATTACGCTGTTCAATGTAATATCAGTGCTTGGCTACCGCAAACTTTCTTTTAATCAGAGGCATAATTATAGCTTCACCACAGGCAGAAGAAAATCTGGGCTCTGAACTTGCATTGCATGTATTTGTATATATCTCATGCACCTCCTAGTTTTTGTCAATGGAGATATGGGGTTGGAGGTCCAGTGAAGAACCAGTGGGTTGAAAAGTTGAAAAACATTAACTTCCATCACATCTTCAAATACCTCTTCCTAGATCTGTTGAATATATGGATCCTGGACCTAAAAGAAAGATATAGATTGAAACTCCTTCAAGAGTCATTAAACAAAAGTTACCTTCACCTCTATCAAAGTAAAAATCTCCTCCATGAGGACATTGGATTAAGTACACATCACAGAATCAGAGGCTGGATTTTTGAGAGGTTTTTTTAGGCCCCAAAACTAAATCTTCTCTATCAAGGAAAAATGTCAGATGCCCATAGGTCATCGTTAGTACATTAAAGTGCAAGGACAGTGACAAAATAAATGTATGCCTTTTAGATACAAAGTATGTTTGCATTGCTGTAAAAATCTGGCATGAAGATGGAAACACATTGAATTTTAATAGGAAATCAGATCTGCAAAAACATTATTTGTTATCAGGTTGCTCTTGAAAGGACTGATTATGATGACTGGTAGGAGTCCCTGCAATGAACCCCTTGCTCAGGCTGGCAAGCATTTGGTCACATGAATAGCTGCAATGATTTCAGTGTACTGGCTTTCTCCCCAGTGCAAAGCAAGTGCAAAGCTGGTCCAAATCTTTATTTATAAATCAATGTGCAGGTCAGCAGTATCTTCTCTGAGGACTGGCAGATGATAAGATTAAGAGTTTATCTGTAATTACGTGCATGTGCTTTACCCCTGATGAGGGAATATGAAAAGACATTGAGCTCTGATGAGCTGTGCTGTGTTTAGCACAAGCTAAAAACTTGCATGTGAAAAGCTACCACAGCCCAGCTGACACATGGGAAGTCTTTAACCTTTCTGGGCATGAAAGAACATTTTTTTTACAGGAAAATCCCATCTACAGAAAGTGGGGAAATTTCAGGAGGCATAGCACAGAGCCTGGTACAATAAATAGCTTCAGAGTGGGAGTATATCTGAGAAGTGTGCATGGGATGTAAAAATACATCTAGGAACCCAGGGAAATCCTTTCAAGAGCTATTGGAAAAGAACAGGAGAAAGTCCAAGTGGTTCTGGGACATCACAATGCTATTTTCTTGGTACCTGGGGGATATGGCACTGTCTGAAAAATCTTGTGTCTTGTGTCTTGTTGTTGAAGGGCAGAGCACAGCTGAGTCCATTGCTGTATGCTTCATCACAAAAGGCCATGAGAAAATTATGTTTTCTACAAACAGTTGCTTCCTTTTGAAGTTTTTGCTAGTTAAATTTAGGAAAGAAATGAGAAGTGCAGTTTCTATTAGTTCAGTTGAAGTTTTGTTTTATCTTTGTTCCAAGTCAGTGTTTTTCATATACTGAGGTATTTTCAAACTCCTTTCATGGAGATTTCTGTGAAAGGTAACAGAAAAAAATCCATCCATGTAATGGGCTTGTGCAAAGGTCCCTCAGGACCTCCCTTTCTGTGAGAATTTGTGCTTTCATTGGGAAATACTTAAAGCATGAAGGCAGAGAAATTACAAACCACATGTGTAAGAGAAGGTTATTTTAAAACCCCTGAATGCCATCTAGGCCTTGGAGATAGTTATTATGCAGTGATTTCTCAAAATTCTTTTGGATGAGGGTCAAGGAGAGCATCTGTAGGAAACAAAAATGTTGGTCTGAGATGCAGCCGATTCACAACCCTGTATTTTGCCATTTCCTCTAGGTTGTACTTTTCTTTGTCTCTTGTTTCTTAGGAAGATCTTGACTATTTCTGGGACTCTAAAACTCAGTGTTGTTCCAGTCATAGCTTATTGCAGATGATCATTCTTTGGGGAGAAATGCATTCACTGTTTGGCACATGTGGACACTGACACAATTCTGCAAAACATCTAAAGTACAGCTTCCAAAGGCTAATGCACAATAGGAGATAGGAGAGAAAGGGAAGAGCAGGTTAACAAATAAAGTGATATGTCTGAAAAGTTCTGAAACACCTTAAAATAACAGATCGGAGAGAACATCAAGCCTCCAGTAATCCTTCATATACCTTCAGAGTTGTATAGCTTTTTCTCTCAACTCTTATTTCTGGGTCATGACTCCTGATGACAATGACAAATTGTTTTGAGGACTTTCTTTTAAGACCATGGCATGATCCAAAACCTGTTTCCATAAAAAAATAAATAAAATGCAACAATTTGAACACTGAGGTAGGAAAAATAGCAATGGACATAGAAGAAAAGTAAGTTTGCACACTTGGCATTATCACTGATATAACATAGTCTTATTTCCCCCAATTCAGGCATACATGAAATGGAGACTAAAAATATGTGGGTTTCTTGCAGACATTTAATAATGAGAATATATCATATTTACACTTTACTGTTAATATTTTCCACTGAGGCCTAATGTAACCATTAACACTTGCAATTGTCAGCCTTTATAAGCAAACTGCTGGTCAGTATAAGGATTGTAGCCACTTTTAAAGGGACAGTAGCTGATTGCCTCATTTGAGTGCAGCAGAAGTGAAGATATGTCCAGGAGTTGACACTCATGATTGTTCCTAGATCCCGATGATGCTAGAAAATCTCAACAATCTCCTGCTGTCAAACATCTCAAATTTGGAAGCCTGAAACTAGGCATGTAATTCCAAAATCATGAGCTCTGCAGCTGTGGGCAAAAGTTAATGGTGCAAATACCATAGCCACAGCTGACAGTGTTGATTGATGGGATTGCCTTGGATCCAACCGTCCCTATTAAAAAAGACATTATTCAAGAATATGGGCTGACAAAATGAATACTAATTTAAGCTTCCCAGAAAGTCATCATGTGTGCTGTGGGGGAAATTCAGTGCATTACAATCTACAAATCTCTATCTTCCTGTCTCCTTTGTCTATCACTGTACTTGTCTTCTCCATTGCTGCAAATACTTCAGGTTTTTTTCAGTTATCTTCTTTTTCTTGTGTGTTTCCCATTGCTTTCACAGCTACATCCAGCTTTGTGCCACTGCATAGGGGTAGAAGGGCTGGCTGCTGCATTCCTTGACTCACAGGAAAGGATTTCTGGGTAAATCATGCCACAGACAGAAATACACATCTGCTGCACTTGTTGCTTCAGTGGAGCATATTGCAAAGCCTGCCTGGAGTCATGTAAGTGTGATGCAAAGTTGTGTGAGCTTGTGTTTCAATCCTCATTTATCAGGAAAAAATTAAATGTAAGAAGAACTGTAGTATGATAGAAATGGGTTACATTTTGTAGCAAAAGCAGAAAATTCACCTGGGAAGATCCAAGTTCAAATTAATTTAAATCTGATCATGAAAGATTGATGGAGGGCTTTTGGTCAGAAAGGCAGCTTATGACCTGTCTATTCACAGCATGCCATTTGCAGAGGTGGTCCAAGTGAAAGGCATGGCAGAGTCCACCATTTTGTTTTCATGTTCAGTTTGACAGGAGTCACTGGAAATTACCCTCATCAGTCTGATAGGATTCCTGTGGCTAGCAAAAGCGGGAACAATTCAATATTATAAAGTATTTATAAGTCCCTAAGGCACATTTACAGATGTCCTTGGCAACATCAATTTCCAGCCTGTTAATAGCTTTAAAAGCTAAAAGCAGAACTGTAGACCTTTTCTAGGCACTAAAAAGCAGCAAATGCTGACAGACAAGTAGTGAGTAGGCAGATCCCTCTCTGCCCACCACTGATAACAATCAAGTCGTTGTATTGTGCATTAGCTTCAGGGAATGGATTAGCCCTTTTGGCAGCCCACTGTAAAGCACTTTGCAGTAACTCATTTTGAGATCTCAAATGCATGAATCACCCAGGTTAAGTTTAAATTGAGCTTTGAGGGCCAGAGTCTTGCTTACACCAAAACGTATAGAGAACTATTGTGATAGAGCAAATATTACAGCACCATGTAGCATCAGTATGCAGGTAATCAGAACTGGGCCCTAAGGGTGAAAAATTGATATAGTAGTAAAAATTATCTGAGAAAGGAAGTATGGGTTGCTATATATAACAGCAAAGAATTAACTAACACTGAATGAGGAGCTTTCTTACAATAAAGAAAGTGGTCCGATTTCAACTAAATATTTAAGGTCCTTACTTGTTCAGTTTCTACTTCTCCACTGAGTTTACCGGGCCTCTTCTATTACCAAATTATAAGTATTTTCCAGGCAAACATGAATATTTGAATACATGCATCCTCCCATCACATAAATACATGAACATCTGGTTTGGGATGAGGTCTCTTACTTCTGGCCACTTCTTGTTTGTACATGAAAGAGATGTCAGACAGAAAAGGTGACAGTAAGTGGGCGGCTAGATGACTTTATACAGCCAATGTCCCATGCTCCACTTGCATCTAAGGGACTCCAGAAAAAGAGGGCTAAAGTGATGCTGGGTGTGGGGAGATGTTCTCGAGGCCATATTGGCCTTGTAGACAGTACTTTAGGCATTTTCCCCATTTGATCAATTCTGAATCTATTGATTTTAGTGTGAATACACTGCAGACT
Organism: Ceryle rudis; assembly: GCA_033439905.1. NCBI lineage: Eukaryota > Metazoa > Chordata > Aves > Coraciiformes > Cerylidae > Ceryle > Ceryle rudis. Next base: position 43,669 of record JAAGNO010001474.1, on the reverse strand, counting down.
GCATCTTCAGAAGGAGGTATAAATTTTTCAGCTTCATATCGTAAGCTGACCCTTCAGCTTCTCTCCCTTCTCATTTCCACCTTTCCATTTAAATTGCTTGCATTTTTCTTGTTTGTAGGTTCCAGGTGAGCAGAGCAGTTTTATGCCACTGGAGGAGAGACCAAGGGGTGACCCAATGCTAATGAAAGAATCTGCTAAAGAGTCGCACACAGCCTTTCCTCTGCAAACTGCTCATTCAGCCTATCCACCCTTTTCTGAAGGTTTGCTTTGAAAATAATGTGTTTAAAAGCTGCTTGGATGGATCTCAAGAGCTTCAGATGCAGAGGATGTAAACAGTGTCCAGAAATCTGAAATAGAACAAGACACTGTTCTGTCCAGTAACCTGAAGTAAAAGCAGTGTGGCTCAGAGGAGCCTGCAGGGGTCAGGTAGTCCATGCCCTGCCTTGCAGAAAGCTCAACTTTTCCTAGGTCATTACTGACAAATGGGAGTCTAACCTGTTATTAAAAAATCTCCTGTGAGGGAGATTCTGCTACTTCCTGAAGTGAACTGCTCTGGCACATACTTGCCCTCAGTTGCCTACTGACATGGAATAGCCCAGAGAAGATGGGGAGGTCTGAACCTAGGATCCCCTACGTGGTTTTTCTGTTGTAATAAAGATGGTTTTGGTCTGCACTGGAATATTAATTTTTTAAGGTTTATGGGGGTGGAAAAGACCAAAGCTCTCGCTTCACATGTCAAGCATATCCTCTGACTTTGAAAGCAAAATAAAGAGGGTCTCCCAGTGATTCTGAGGTCAAAATACTGGCAAGGCATTCTTATGGAAGCTGAAATTTCTGCAACCACCAGTTGAGCTCAGGCATCTAGGATTGGTAGGCATTGGGCTGCAAAGGGGGGAGGCTGTCAGCCCTGTGAAACACATTTAGGCTCTGCCACAGGCAGTGAGGGCGAAGTGGTGGAAGGGTAGTCCCATTTCCCTTGGAAGGCTAAATTAAACCAGTGTGTCCCTGCTGCAAATTTTTGAATCGGCCTATTTCTGTGGAGGGGAAAAAACATCCAGTTAAAAACTGCTAACCAGCCTTTTAAAAAAACACTGTCCCACAATGTGTTTATCAAATATGCTAATCCTTTCCCCTTACAGAGTTTAAAAATGAACTGCCTGCATACAGACATTCAGGGGAACAGCTCACAGAGTGCTCACAGCTCTCTGTTTCACTTTCCAAGGACTTCAGAGAAGTAATGAGGCCTTTTTAGTTTGTCTGCTCTACAGCCAGAACACCAATATTTACAATTCTGTACATTCTTTGATCCTTCTGTTAATGCCTCCATATTGGCTGACAATGTTTTTGCAAAAGTTAAAGAGAGACCTCAGCTATAGCAAGAGGTTTTTGTCTGTGGAAATAAACTGCTGCTACTCAGCTGCAAACTGCTGCTATGTGGCTGCCATTCAAGCCCAGGGTTATGAGGAATGTTTGCAGAAAAATGCACGCTGAATGCTAGAGCACTTTCCTTTCTGCTTACGCTTTGTTCCCTCTCACAACACTTGGAATTTAAATGCTTCAATCAGTGACCAGGTTCTTCTTTATTTTTCTGGGAAATTTTATTTCCCCCTCCCCACCCTGCAGAAGCCCACAACATCTGCAAAACCACAAGCGCTTTCTTTATGAAGGATGGGAGGCAAAGCTATTCTGTCTAATGCTTGGGCAAGAGGACATGCAAAAAAATGCTGCTCAATTACACAAAATTAATTGAATCTGAAGGAAGGACATGTCTTAGAAGAGTCCAGACAACTCAGGATGGGCACAGGACTCTCTTTAATATGCAGCTGTTCCCTCTCTACAGCAGAGGAAAGGGACAGAGATGCAGCTGTCAGGCATGCTCTCCTTCATCCTCACTACCTTCATCCTCAGCACTAGAAAACATGCCTTTAAAATGTACACATATACAAGTCCTCCAGCAAAGGAAGTCTATTTGCAATTGGCTTCATTTATTTTAGACCTGTTTTAAGTAATTCAGTTCCTTTCTGGAGCTTAGTGAGGGTCTCTATGCCAACATCTCACATAGCACCAAATCTCACTTAGCACCAGCAAGAAGTATCTGGGGGTTGGTTTTTGGCTGTTCATGCAAAAGCACATTACCATCAAAGGAGCAGAGAAGTAGAAGGAGCAGAAGAAAATACTTTGAAAGTAAGAACAAGAAACAGTCAAGAATAATAGGTATGGATGGACCATGTAGGTGCTTGCAAACACTCAGGGTAGGTTTCAGGCCCCTCTCTAAATCACTGACATGTGAGTCTCTCTGTATCAAGTAGGTGTTTTAAAGCCTGTTAATACGCAGGAGGGGTCTGTGCAGCTGACCAGACATACCTGTTGAGAGAGAGCATTTGCCTTGGAGATTCTCTGCTATAAAAAGGCAGGTAGGTCTCAGTCTGCACCATCTCATGTTAGCTGATGTCTTTCTATGTATCTCCTCATTCTCCTTTTCCTCCTCTTCTCCTTGGCAGTTTTCATTTGATATAGTTTAATAAGCACACAGCTGAAATAGATTAGAGACCTACAAAGAAAATTACCATCTGTTGACTATAGCCACCTAACCAGCCTTTAAAAGTTTACCGACTATGTGTCTTATTCCAGTTGCAATCTGTGGGCCACATTGTGAGGCAAAAATGTTTTCCATACTCAGCACTTTTCCACACTCAGCACAAAACAGAAAAGTTTTGCTTTTCCATAGCCTATTTGCTTACTCACTTGTAACTGAGCACGTACACTGGTATTTTGCAATAGTTTGTAGATCACCTTTTGATGTGAACCGTAATGTAGAACATTGCTTTACTGATAGTTTAGGCATTTATGTTGTGGAGAATGGATGTAGTCAATACCTCAGATGAGGCTTATATTAGGTGAATACTAGCTTTGCTTACCAAAATACAGTGTTATAGAGTCTTGGAAGATATATCCCTCACCAGGAAATTCTCTCAAAGTAATTGCAAGAGTCTTTTATGTATCCTGAGATTGCTATGTTTCCTCCCAGTCTTCAATAAGCTAAACAAGCACATTTCTTTCAACTGTCCCTGACAAGCCATGTTTCCTCAGGCTCTGATTATCCTTGTCATTCTCTTATTGACCTGCCAATTCCTCCTGTCTTTCTCTAATTACTGTATTCTGGATGAGAGGCAAGATTCCTGCTGTGGCTATGCCAGAGCTGCAAGGAAGATGAAGATTGCTTTGCATCTTGCATAAACCCCACCTGCCTCTACATGCCAGAAGGAGGTAGGTAGATACAGCTGTGTAACACTCTAAATGCTTCAATCTGCAGGTCTGACCCTCTTCTCCAAAACTTAGTATTTATCCAGTGGTTTCCCATCTTCTATTTGTGCAGCTGATTATTCCTACTTTTCACCTATCCTTGCTGAATTGCATCCTATTTATTTCAGACTGGTACTCCAGCTAATGAAGATATTTCTTTCCTTTTAATCCCACATCCAGAGAGCTCATAACTCACATTAAACTTCAACTGTATGCATGTTTCATAAGGAGCATTCCACACTCTCGTATGAGCCATTAATAGAAATATTGAGAAACACCAGAAGCAAGCTGGATTTTTGCAGAAAGCCACAGGACATCCTTCTAGTTTGACAGTGAACACTGATAATTTTTTGGCATAAGGTTTTCAGGCAATTGTATATAGCTTATAACAATTTCAGCTAGAGGAGTCATTTAGAAAACACAGTAAAGTACCTCCAGTAGAGTATGGAAGCTACTTTAAAAACCTTACCATTAGACAGCAAAATGCCTCCTCTTCATCTGAGTACTGCACTGCAGAGTCAGGGGCTTTTTGACATTACTGTCGGTAGTAGCTTAGGAAACCAAGCCTGGGAACCCCTCATCTACAGGACATTCCTCTAACTGGTTTGAAAAAAATGTCAGATTTGACTCTATATTTGTTCCTCAAAGGAATAATTATTAAACAATTCAGTTTATTTTCAATGCAAAGATATCTTTTTCTTCCTTGCATTCTTCATCAGGAACATTGCTGCTTGTTACTGCAGGAACATTACTGCTTGCTACTGCTATTTTTCCCTTTTCAGCATTGTTACTCAATGTAGTCCTCTAAAATGTTTCAAGAATGTGCCTCTAAAAAAAGTCTGACCATAAAACTCAAGTCACTTCACTGAAATAACTAGAAATACATTTCAATATTTATCTAGATTTGTTTTTACTGTGCTGCTAACTCTTAATCTCCTTAAATCTATGGTGCTGAGGTAATTTTCTCAGAATTACTGAGAACAACAAAAAGCCTCTGCTCCTGTCTTTTATCAGACAAGAGTTATTTCCAGGTCTATCACCTTTTGGTACAGACAATATAATAACAAATCTTATTTGTATTATCCTCTTGAATATGGTAGAAAACTGTGTTAAAGTGTAGGCCTTGGAAGCTCTTCCTCAGGCTTGATCTCTTTCAGGAAGAAATCAATATACTTTCTAGCAATTTCATTTTGAAGTAGGTCTCTGAGCATTAACTTTATTAATGAAAATTATCACTTGCATTGATTTTTGCCTGGGAAAGAAGTCTGGCATGCAATTTGAACTGCTCTGGGTGTCTTCTGGGGATGACACCACTGATCTGATAGCAGCTGATATGCACACCCACAGGAGCGAGTTAACACTGCTGCTGGCATGGAAGGTGAACCAAGTACCATGAGCAACTGGCAGTCAATCTCAGAGCTGGAGTTTAAAGGCATTTAGGTGTCCAAGTGTTCATGCAAATGTTGTTATTTATTCAGTTGTGATTTCTAAAACCCAAAGAACACGTCTGCACTACCAATGTGATGTCCAAGTGTGTTTGAAGTAAACTAGCATGCAAAGTTAGTAATTTGAATCCTGAAAGCAGTAGAGCTGTGTTAGAATCGCATGATATTAGACTAATTATTACTGCTTCTTGACAGGGCAGTTGCCTTGGAACAGGGCTTTGCTGACAGGGTTGTGGCTGCTGTAGCTGTAGGGGACTGGTTGAGCTGATTGCTCTGCTCTGCTGCACTGGCCAGTGTAAATTCATTGAGTCAATAGGATCAACTCATGATCACAAATATTTCAGTTTTTGAGAGATGGCAACTTACAACTTAGCTCTTGAAAGTTCGTAGTTGCTTTCTGCTTTTGTCAAGTGAGGCTTAACTTGTAGCTAAAAGCTTTAAAAGATGTTGCTTCTTGGGAAGCGTTATTAAGAACCTGAATTAGGACTTCATACAACTCTGAACTAGAGAATGTAAGTACACAGAAGAGCACCATCTGTTCAGGAGATGTGGCATGTTAGTGTGCTTCAAATATCTCTTACTTCAGCATAGTCTTGTGTTCAGAGATA
>JAAGNO010001474.1:1432-36179 GCA_033439905.1 Ceryle rudis | reverse complement strand
CCCTCCCCATGCCTCTCTTCTAGCTTTTATTTTTAAACTGATGTCATATGATATGGAATATCCCTTTGGTCAGTTTTGGTCAACTGTCCTGGTTGTGTCCCCTCCCAAGATCTTGTCCACTCCATCCCACTGGGCAGGGGGAGAATGTTGGAATAAACAGCCTTGGTGCTGTGTGAGCCCTGCTCAGCAGTGGCCACGACACGGGTGTGTTATCAGCACCTTTCCAGCTCCCAGTGCAAAGCACAGCACTGGGAGGGCTGCTACGGGGAAAATTAATTCCAGCTCAGGAAGACCCTATACAGTAATAGTTTATAAATACTCTGAAATGTGTAGTTGTTTGTTCTCCAATGTACAAAAAAAGACTTTTATGGAAACATTGATATAAATCATTAGAAATGAGATGCTGAATGATGTCTCAAATAGATAAATTTACTAGTCAGGTAGAGTGTCCATCTACTACATTGCTAAGCTGTTCTTTCCCGTCTACCTTATGCATACATACGCTGTTATTTAGGAATAACTGTTGCCTTTGAAATTAATTAATTTTGTCTTTATTAGAGGGTATCAAATTTAAACAAGTCCTTGTTAATTGCTGAAGTATCAGATTTTCCACTTAGTGATGTGTAACACCAACTTGGACAGAAATATACACAGAACAAGATTAAATGTAGCAGGAACAAGCTCAGGTATTTCTGAATCACAGAACATTTTGTATCAGAGTTGTTTTAAAACCCACCAACAGCAGGTCAGTGCTGCAGTCCTGAAGTATCTCCTCAGCAGCATGGCTGCACACTTGCTTTTTACATTTGCTTGTTGTAAAAGGTTGCCTCCAGTTCAAGGTCCCACCCCTATCTTCAAGAGAATTCAGGCAGGATTCATCAGACCACATGTAGACTCATGCATCTAACTGAGTCATCACAGGCCCACTGTACTGTCAGTGAAGAGAAATAGGTGCTTAATGGCAAAAATATTTTCATCCTGAGGTCAATGCCTGAAATATGTAGACATATCTCACCTAGCAATGCTTATTTCTTTACATGAACTATATTTGGGTAAGACGAATTCCACCCACAAACAAGTCAACTCTTTACAGGGAAAGGAAAAAGTGGTCTTCTGACTCTAAACACCAGCTGGATTATTACAGAAGACACTCTACTGCAAATATTTCTCCTGCTGGGACTGACTGACTGAACAGGCAAGTGACAAACAGGTTACAAGACCTAATGAATGGTGGAGGAGGTGCTGGCTACAGGGAGAGGTGGATGTGAATGTAGACAGGTCATGGCAATGTATCAGGAGGTAGGAGCCCAACTGGTCTTCACAATTTGGAAAACTGCCTGCCACATAGCTCTTTTTTATCTGTACTCTTGTTTAATGTACAGACTATATTACATAAGTCCATGACATTGGCTTCCTACTCCTCTTCTGGGAACAATTAAAATATTTCATATTAAATCAGTGCATATGTTGTTCCTGGCTGTCTCTGAGATCACTTAGTGCTCCATATGAGCCAAAAATAAATGCCTGGGACATTACAACTACTGCTTTTTACAGTGAAAAGTCCTTCTGGGGAGTGAGCATTTTCAAACATAGATTCTTCCTTTTAGAATTTGGTTCTCTATCAAGTCTAGCAGAGTGTTTTCTGACTTCTGTGGCAATGAAAAGGTGCTTACTGATTATTTTTGTCTGTACAGCCTACTATCACTTGTCAGTAAGAGATGGATGTTTCTAGGTCTCCTCAGAGGAATACTGAAAGCCAGTACATAGGGAATTTTATCCTTATTTAAACAGCTTCTGGCTGCAAAACAAGATATTACTACTTTTTCCACATGAGCTAGGGGCCTTCTCAAAAGTATGCTGCTGTTTATGAAAACATGTCTGTTAATTTAATAATTAGGCAGATATCAGCTTTCATTCAGTGCATCAGAAATAATGCACTGATTGTCTAATGCTATATTCCTTTGCAGACTAAAACACTGTAGTTAACTACAAACTTTCTGATTTCTTTCATTAGTATTAATATAGTTTTCTTTTCAGTTATTCTTTTATATATATATATAGAAATAGGTGCTTAGGGTTTATTACCATTGTTGTGCAATCTATGCCAATACTAGAAATTCCATGTCTTTTTACCATTACACCAATCTACATGGTTTTGGATGAATGATACTCATGAGAATTAGTAGATTGTTATCTGATTATGATAAGGTTTTCAGTGTAAAATGTTTTAACTGATGCTTTTCACATTCAAAATCGCAACACTGGAAGTAAATTCCACAGAGCTAAATAAATTACTTTGACCTGAAATTAGTACAAGGGAGAGAACTGGGATGTTTTGAGGCTACAATGATCTTGTTGAGACAACTGCATGTGATCCACCAATGCTGCTCATGACAGTTATCACCTCATGGTGAGCCAAGTACCTCATTTGGCTCATTACTGAGAGTCAATAGTGATTACAGCAGAAATGTAGACACCTATATTTAGGCACTCAGCTTTAGATACCCACAGTCTGAGCTGTCTTCCTTGAGCAGACTAAAAGACAGTGAAGACTTTGAAGCCTGCTGGGTCATGGACTGAAACTCATTTTTTCTTCTTCTGCCTTTATTCAATCCCATTGAATTATTGAAGACACTTGTTCTAAAATCATTGTTTCAGGAATGTGGTGATATGAAGACAGCATCCTTTACAAAGTTGAAGGACTTGTGTTTTTATAAGCCTTCACAGCAGACTGTTCTGTAATTCTGGGTATGGTGCCTTTGAAAAGAGAAAGTAAAATAAAATTGTCATATAGATCTACTTTGCTGTGCTGAGAGTATTTGGTAAAATGTTGTTGCCAAGTTGTATCTTGTGTTTCTAAGAAAGATACGCTCCTTATTAATTTCTTTGAAGCCTCCCAGTCTTTTCTGTTGCAGATGCAGCTTGGTAACACTGTGGAAATAATGAAAACATACTTCTGCCAAACTTCTGTGGAAAAGCCTTCAGTAGGGCATTAGTTCACTTTGCCAGTGGTTGGCTGGGAACAGTAAAGGTGGGGACATGGTCTCAGGCAGAAATAGAATTTTACTCCAGTTTCTCCAACCCATATATCCATCATAAACAAAGGCAAACTGTTTAATGTTACACTATATGGAAGGTAGGATGAATAAGCAGCAGTTCAGGTTTCTAGGAGTTTGAGTACTAGTAACTGAGCTTCTACAATCCTATTATTATAGGATGAATGTTTTTTACTTGTTACAGGTAGGAATCTGACAACTAAATGTTTGTATAAAAATGTGATAACTTTCAGAAAATCCTAACTCCCTTATGAAGGACAGCAATCTGGAAGATGAACTTCACAAGGTAGAAGAATTTGCAAGTGTAGATACGTATGTATCCTAATTTCTCATCTATGTGTCTTTTAAATGCCTTCAGGGATCGTGAATTCATGACCTCCCTGGGCAGCCTGTTTCACTGCTTAACAACCCATTCATTGCTTGAATGTCATATAGGTATTGCATCTCAGCCCTCAGGTGAGACACACACCCCAGTCTTGCATTGATCAAACCCTTAAGCTAGAGATAATTTTAACTCTTACATTTATAATCTTTCCACTATGCTTTAACTGGCTGTACTGGCAGGAAAACTGGAGAGTGCTATGTCAGGCTAAGTGACTTTTAACAGATATTCCCACAGAGCTTCAAAAATAGCTGGTGAACATGTCTGGTAATTGCCATATTTAATCTCTGGATGGTTCCTGGTTCTTCTGTTGAGCTGCTTTGCTCATTCTTCGATGCGCATAAGTCTGTGGAGATTCAAATCTGTATCTTCTCATCCATCTTGTTCCTCCATGCTAACAAAGACAAAAGTTGCATTGTCATGCTTGTAGAATATAATCGTGATAATTTATTTTAAAGTGTCAGATGTTCACAATCTATGAACATCAATTCAGCTTCCATTCCTGTTAGTAGGAGGTGGTAAATCCTAATTTAAATATATATTAATTTGTAATAATGGTAGAATCTGTTTTTAAGCAATATGCTGGTAAACAGTTGTTACTTTCCAGTAGAAATATTGCAGCTTCTTTTGACCATTTCTACTGAGAAGAAGGTTCTTAGACAGGTCAAACATATGGACTTAATATTTCAAGATCCCATGATAAATCTTACACAGGACATAAGCATTAAAAGCATGATTTAAGCAGGATTGAAACTATGATATCCAGAGTACCTGACTCAGCTGCTGCCAAACCTGTCTGGTTGTAATGCTTTCCAAAACCCCATATTTCTGCTTGTGTGTGTGCTCAGAGCAGCTGTAGCTAAGCCTGTGTCCTTCAGATGATGTTGATGTGGTACAGAGTGGGGGTACACAGAAATGCTCAAAGAACTGCTGAGCAAGCCTAGATGCTTGACAAGCTCCAGCCACTTAACAGTACTGTGCTACCCTGGCTACCCACACGTCCTAAGACACAAACTTAATTAGTCTGGATTAATTATTAAATTAATTAAATTAAATAAAGTAAATTATTAAATCATTAATAAACCAGTATCTTTGCCCAACAGAGCACTGCAACACTGGGATTTTCTTCACTTGTTCCCAGAAAGGCCTGATCAGCAATGCATAGAATAGAGTCCTTCATGGAGTCTAGTTGCAACATCTTTCCTTGTAAACATGGACAGTGATGGTGTCCCTCTTGGATAAAAAAGCCCAGTCATTAGAACAAACCAAACAGTAAGATCTCACTCTCACTTTTCCCAAAAAAGTTTCTTTGACTTACCAGAGTAAGGCAAACATTATGATGGAAGGGCCATTGTACACAAAATATTCATCATTCATTGAACTTTAACTTGCATCCTTTTCTTGATCTACCATTTCCTCTTGTAAGGAACCCTTTTTGGGTTGATGGCCATTTTGAATACTCTTTTAGGACATCTCATACAACTCAGAGTTCAGCTACTGAACTCCACACTAATTTTTTTCTTCAGGAGCTGTTCCTGTGTCTGCCTTACCCAGTCATTATCAAATTATAGCACTCCCAGCTAAATTAGTGGCATATAAAATGGCCAACATTTTGTGCATAGGAAAAGAAATTTGCATCACCATTGTGTCTTCACGTTAGGATATCCTCTTTATTTGTGAAAACATGGAATGGCATCATCTACTTAGATAAAACTTGCAAGTTTTCTTGCCTAAGTACAACAGAAGTTGTTGGGGGTTTTTTTTCTAAATTCCAATGAGCCCACAAACTTCTGTCAGCTGCATCTCTTCTTATTGCTGAACTTCAATCAAACACATTCTGGATGTCCGACAATTAAAGCATTAAGTTGAGCTTAACATCTAATTGGGGAGAATTTTCTCAGCAAGTACAAAGGGCCACTGACTACTGCCTTCAGTCATGTTAGCTTTCAGTAACAGAGACAGGTAAACTAATCCTTTCTTTCTAGCCAGACTACTCTGAAAATAGGCCAGGTCCCACTGGGAACAAAAGATGCTCCTAGAAAAGTCTGTAATTAGACAACTTCAACTGCTCTGCACAAATACCTCATTAAATTTCCACTATGATCAAGTCTGCTGATGCATAAGACAGACACAAACACCTCAGCTGAAAGCTGTATTTTCTTTGATTCATTCTCTGAAGCAAATATTGCAGAGATGGCTTACCTCTTTAATCCAAGCAGATAGACATTTTTCTTCATTGATAAGCCAATCAAATGACTATTGTAGATGACAGAATATTTTTCAATAATTTAGAAGGATCCAATAATTTGGATCAGGCCCTGAGAAAGGCTAATGCAGGGCCTGCAGAATAAATGTCTAGTAGGCCTTTATTCATTCATCTCAGATGGAGGTGTAGTCTGCAGCTGTGCCTGGTCACTGCCTCAGAGTCAGTTCAGGTTAGATTTTTGCTCAAAGTTTACACTTGTATGCTGACAAGCCTGACACTTGATAAAGTAAGGTCAGAATGATGAACCATGGGATAAAGAAGAGCAAACATGGTCATTTTGTTCATTTTTTTCTAACTTAGTCACAGTGTTTTTCATTGCCTGCCTTTTTGCAATACAGATGTCTTCAAGTGAAACTCAGATTATCTCTCTTGAAATGTAGATTACAGTGATTTAGACAAAGCACTAAAATCCTGATTTTCAACACCGATTCCTGATTTTGCACTTACTCCCCACCCCACAAAACCCCATCCACTGAATTGAGTCAATGGTTTCTGCTGGGCACAAGTCTACAAGGTAGACCTGGTTAGCTTGATGCTTCTGTGTGATTTGCTGTCAGACTGAAAAATCAATTTCCCTCTTTTAAGAGTGGTAGTGTCAGCTCCTGCCAGTCCCTTGTAGGTAGGCTGTGTGTCTTTCAGCTGGCAAAGGGAAGCAGAACAGTGATATGTCTCCCTGAACTTTGGCTAAATAACCAACAATGCTAGAGGAAATTTGGTTTTCAAGAGAGAAGTCCTTACAGACCAATGATAAGCAGTTAAGTGGGATATAATTTGTTCATGTTATAATTTTTTCCTAACTGACACAACACCTCTTTGGAAAGAGCCTTGACCTTATTAAAATGAATTAGGGAAGATGGGAAGGAAAGTTTGAGACTGAAGCAGAAATTCTGAAGCTTTATTTTAAGATATTCACAGGGAAAACATATGATTGTGTTGTCAATTAAAATAATCAAAATAAATTTAGAGAGAATAGGTCAGTCTGCAGTTGAAGAGGAGAAACGGGGAAATGAGAAGGTTTGTGATGCTTTATTTTGCATAGGAAACTATTCCACATTTTATTTTTAATATATTTATTTCTGTACTTTTTCTAGTCTTTCTCTTCTAGGGTTTTACCAAAGAGTTTTGATGTCCAAGGCTTGTTTTGAAGCTCTCTGCACTGCAGTTTGCTGTTTCTGGGGACAGACAGATGCTCTGATCCTTCTTGGTGCAGTGCCAACAGCGGCAGCAGGTAGTGAACTATGCTGTGCACCACCAACCCATATGGCGTGTCCACACATTAATTGGTTCTTAAGAGTTTGTCCTCCTGAGCCCACCCATTTGTTGTTTCACTGACTACTGCCTCGTCTCATTAATCAAGGTTCACTTCTGCAAACTTCTGGTGAAGTCAGTTAGCAGACCTGTAGCAAGTAAAATTAGAAAGAAGGCTTTTTGTAGCATTGAAATTCAAAACTTAAAGGTCTGCAAAATAAGACTGACTTCCTAACTTTTACAGCTAGTACACTGGAGACTGAACTACTAGCTCAGATAATGATCATGTAGCATTGATGTACTGAAAGCTGAAAAACTGACAGTCTTGCCACTACTCCCAGTGCAGCTCTCTCTCTGTCCTCAGTGGTATTAGCTGGTGCAGACTGAGTTCCTGCCATAGTATCTTAATCTGAAGTTTGGAAACATGTCCCTCTTCTCTAGCAAGACTTTGGGGGGAGAGTAGCACTCACTGGTCATTTCACTCTCTCCAGACAAAAGTAGTGAGAACTATAATAAAAATTGATTAGGTTATCAGTCCCTTTTTGGTGACTTTTTCTTCTTTAAATGTATCCAACTAGAATATAGTTCCCATTGTCTGCCTTAAACTGCAAAGCACCTGACAGAAATCTTCCAGGTGCTCTATGTTTATATTTTACTTTATGCTCATGAATTATTTTAAGACACACTCCTGTCCTTTGGGGATTTCATGCAGCCAAGGTCATCCTTTGCCTTTCACATCAAACTTTTGGCCTAGCATGTCCTTGCCCTTTCCAAATCCGTGGGAAGCTCTCTCTCCCTGCTTCAGGTTTTGCTGTATATTTCTAGGTAAGGCATTCTTAGACTCACAAATATTGATCCTGCCTGCTAGAAACTTTATTTTGTTTGTACTTGAATTAGACTGTTGCCATTTGCAGGCTGGAGCTTGCTCAAGCCTTGGACACATAGTTTATATACAGTAATAAATAAACATGTGAGATGATAAGCACATAAGGAATATATTTTTTAATGAGTAGAGCTCTTTTTAATGCTTAAAAAAATCCTTTCTCCTCAGAGCTTGGGCAGGGTGCCAAAATAGATTTTGAGGACCAGTTGGCATGCCTTGGGCTATCCCACCTGGCCTCCAGTTCCAATTCAGGATGCCTACGTCTCCTGTAGATCCTAAGAATATCCATGTGGTCTGGATGCTGTATAATCATGTGAACAGTGAGTGGTTGTTATCTTGAGCACCATGCCACTGTCTCAGTTCTGTTACTTCCAGAGCAGAGCTGGATCACATCCAATGAGTGTTGGTCACTGGGGTGGCGCACTGCATCTGTACCAGCCTCAGTTGTCCACCTTTAGAGCTGAAAATATCTGAGATAATTGTTCACAGAGAATCTGGTTTGTATGTAATAATATCTTTGGCCCCCAGGTATCTTCTGTACAACTCATATCTGATCTAAGCACAATGACTGTACAAACAGGTGATAGCTGTAACACTCTCCAGCACAGAAGCCTGGGAAAGGCCACCTCTGGAGAGATGTCTGATGTTTACTCAGGCCATTCCTCTCTTGATGCCAGCAGGCAAGGTGAGGTAAGAGGGCAGGTAAGATGACTTTGAGCCATTCTGATCTTTGGTTGCACTTTGGCCCCTTATTCTTGACAGTGGGAACTGAAGCAGCACTTGAGAGCTATGAGATGAAAATGAGAGTGGGTCTAAAGCAAAACAGGAATGAGCTTCTGTGCTGGAGCCACAGGACCTTCCAGGTATGGAGCCATTTTAACACAGTTATTGCTCTGTGTACTTCATTTGATCACATCCTTAAGTGTTTAGGTTGCTTCCTGCTTTAAAACTCCACTCTACTCTCCAAATTATGAGCCCAGTATGTAAAACATCTTATTAAAAACATATATTAGATATATGTTCACAGATGGCAGAAATTCTAATACTAGTAAGTTTATAGATGTGATCACCTTGGGAAACATTTTTCCAGGTTGTGTTGCCCAGAATAAAGCAGGCTTGCCCTCTGAAGAAAAACATCCCCTCTGGTATGTTAAAAATGAATGGAAAGCCTTACCTGTGTACTGGAGCTTATGAATTGCTTTTGGTAAAAAAGAACATGCGATGAGATATCTGCAGCTCAGAGGTCAGTTGGAGCCTAAGATTTAGCTTCTGATTGTGCCAAGCTCAAGGAAGTTGCACCTCTGCAGCTGCAGTATAGGCCCTGTGTGCTATGGTAAGGTGAATATTCATATGATGTATATCATGCTGAAAATGTATATTGAATGAAGTTAAAATTGTATAAGATATAGCTAAAAGAAAAAGTATTTTGGTATGGGGATGTAGAATAACCAACATACTTATATAATCAGGTAAAAATTCGTGTACAGTACACAATAATTTTTTGTTTGCTTGTTTGTTTTTCTCACTCCAGATTTCAATACTCACCGTATTTTTCTTAAAAGGAAGTGTTTTGCAGGCATAATAAAGAATTTCATGAAATGCATTTTCTCATGAACTGACACTGTGTCTACATTCATGTTTAGCTCTTGGCAAGTGCTGGTAGACATTGAAAGGAAATGATTAAACCCTAGAGAATTATTTACATTAGCATCAAATTAAAGGATTTTCTATGTTCACAGTTTTTCTGTCTTCTAGAAAGACCTTTTGCTGGAAGTTAGGACACACATCCTCCTGTAGTTCTCAAATAGTCTCCCTGGAGGTAGAGTTTATGAAACAAACAAACAAAAAAATACACAGAGAAAATGATGAAACAGAAAGGGCACAAGCGGAGTGGAAGAGGGAGAAAACTCACCAGCAACTCACCATACATCTGCTCATCAGGGACCAGTGCACAGTGGAATGAAGCAGGTCTGAGAGAGAAAAGAAATAACTGTCAAGGTAGATAATTATTTTGATGTTTTGCCAAATGAGTGGGTGTTCACAACAGCCTAAGGAGAGTGTAAGTGATTTTGTAGGTGGTCCTAGGAAATAGAAGAGAGCCTGGGGATGGTGGTGAGGGAAGTGGATGTGCAGAAGGTTTGGGAATTTATTATGGTCTGGGTAAACATTCAGAAATCTGAACATGAACTTCAATCTGCTCAGACTTCCTAAGGAAAAGTCCCACATGTTACTGCGGTGGTAAGCAACCACTATAGAAAAGCATACAGAGGCTCACTAGTAAGGAAGGAAGTACCTGAATGATTTTGCATTGTAAAGAGACCAGAACTAAAAGCTAAATGGGGAATGCTGATTTGTTTTAATAGGTAACTAATTTCACCTGAAAATCTCAAATCCTTATTTCTGCTTTGAGTTTTCTGAACTTCACTTTCAGCTACCACCCACTGAATTACATTGTGCTTTTAGATGATGACTTACAGATCTTAACAGTACCATTGCATGGTCTTGGATGATTTTTTGTCTTGTTTTGGTATGGTTTTGACACATTAGTTTCATGCAGTGGGTGAAAGAAAATATTTCCTTCCCCATTTTTGTGTGTGTCTTAGGGGAATTTGGATTTTCTGGTACTCCTAAAAAGCTCATAAAACACTTTTATCTTTCTAAAAGGTAGATAGATCCTTACCATAAATTGGAGTGAGACAGAGAGAAACTGATTATTGTTTCATAACATATCATAACACATGAGAGTAGGTGCTGTAAAAACTGGTCCTAAGGTTGGCCCATTCACACTCTTTTTCTTCTCCCACCTACCCTAAAATCTGCACCTGATATGAAAAACATCGTGTGAATTTGAACAAATAGGAGTTCACATGTCCCCACTCATTTTGGTTCAAGAACAAAATATAGACTATGATGTGAAAATGAAAACTCCTAAAGTTCTGTTTTGATGTGGAGAGCTTTTATACTGGAGGACAAAGCTTGGCAAGTTGAATGTATTTATTTGTTGAAAGCCATCTACTGAAAAAGGTTTGATGTTGAACTCTAATTCCAGGTTATTACTGCAAATTCTGCAAAGGAAGGAAGTGGGAATTGACTACTTTCAGCTACTGTAGACTAAATGAGAATGACAAGCACTGGGGAAAGAAACATCATTTCAAACAACAGTTCCTGTCTAATGGGAAGAAGCAGAAATAATTGATGTTTAGAAGTAAACTACTCATTAG
Source organism: Ceryle rudis (assembly GCA_033439905.1). Taxonomy (NCBI): domain Eukaryota; kingdom Metazoa; phylum Chordata; class Aves; order Coraciiformes; family Cerylidae; genus Ceryle; species Ceryle rudis. The sequence continues at coordinate 25,123 of JAAGNO010001474.1, read as the reverse complement.
AATGGACATGCATATTAGAAAATCTGTGGATGGAGGACTGGAATTTTTTTTCCTTGTTGTCAGTGTATAATAGTAACAGCCGTGAACAAAATAGATCTACACTGCAGCCAACAGCACTGGCCATCCCCCAGGTAAGGTCATTTTATACTCAAGTTTTCTTGAGAACTAAACCAAGGCAAGTTGTCAGAGCTATTTCTGTGGTTTCTCAGCTTGTCCTTCACAGGGACAAGACTGCTCACTGAAGTGAAGGTAAGAATATAATCTTCTTTTGCCAACCAGCATCAAGTTGTTCAAGTTTGGCTTTTTTTCTGACTATGGCTCTAAGCTTGTCTTGTTTTTCTTTCACGTCCTTTTTTAATGCCTAAGTCCTCAAGCTGTCTGAGGGTAAACATTATTTAATGGGTAGTATGGCTACTGTTCCACTGCAGAGCAACACATCATATCCTGTTATTTAAAGGGGAAAAATAAGTATATATGTCTACATAAATGTACAGCTGTGAGGGTTCATCATGGTCTGGGAGCTAAGGCAGACCCCAGTTGGGCAGGCAGCAGTGTCCCCAGGATGGCCCCAAGCCCTAGCAACCAAACCCTCGTAGAGGATGGGTGCTCTCTGGGCCTAAACAGAGCCTTTCCAAATGGTGAGGGGCAGACCATCATGCTGATGAGAAGCCAGCATAGCCAGCTTTAAACCAGGAGCTTTACTCCTCCATTAGGTCAAGAACACAAGGACAAAAAACCTGAATTTAATAGCGCCCTTGGCTGAAGTTCTGGGGTACAGCTCATGGCACCCACAGATTTCCTTGGCACAGAGGCATCTTGGTTTGTAAACTATGGAATCTGGTGATCGGTGCCCCAAATAAAATCAGTCTAGATCTGTCCGAAGTCTCATAAAGTTACTTTTTCAATCATCACCATTGAGAAAAACGAATCAGTAATTTACTCAATTTATTTTCCAGTCCTCCTTATTGACCATGTTACTATGGATGGAAGAAGAGGCCCTAGAGAAAGCACTGCAATTGGCATCTGCTTTCCATCCAGAAGGCAGCTGTGTCACTTTACTTAACTGTATGTTCACAGACCAGTACTGCTCTGCTGTGTCATAGTGAGCCCCTGAGGCTACTGGTATACCCAGGTAAGGAAAGTGGCCTTTCCTACTGCTACAAACAGTGGCACGCTGTGATGCCTGGGTCCCACACTGCTGTGGGTGTTAAAAAGCAGGGAGAGCACCTAACTGTAGACTAGGTCAGGAACCTGAGAACATCTTGCCTAATCACAGCAGGTGGCACCAATGAAGAATGCCTATTGAACATACTTCCACTGTTACCTGTGAAAGAAAGGAGTTAAAGCACTTCTTTCACGGACACAAGTTAAAACCCACGTAACACAGGATTTAAGCTGTTCTTTTTGAGCAGAACCATGTCTATAAACATCTGATTTTAAAAATGGCATACAACTACTCTTTTTAATGACTTAGCTGTCTTCCCACTCACACATTTTTGAAATCCAGGGAAAAGACTTAATTGTGCACCTCAGTCAGTATAGGTGCAAATTGGTCCTCTGTATTATAAAAACTGCCATAAATACATTATGCAGGTGGACGAATAAGCACTCTTACAGAGCCATGAGTGCTTATTAAGGTTTCCAGGAAATTTATTTCTGCAGAAAGGTAGCAATTCACTCACCTCACTCTCTGTTGATCTTTAGTTTCAGTAGTCATTGCAATCGTATTTATTTTTGAGCTCTTTCTGATTTAGGTGACTAAGCAACAAGTAAATAGCATGTATGGCTTTTAATTATTGTTCTGGAACAATTTTTAAGAATTTAATTTTTAACTGAAAAAGAAGACAGGGTATACATTCTTTGTGGACAAGGCCATCAAATGGGGAAATCTCTTTATCACTTCCCTGTACCAGTATTGCGAGATACAGCTGCACTTTCTAAGTTGTGGTAAGTGAGGATGGCAGTAAAACCTCAATTTAACTGATTCTCTATTTCATAGGAAATTCTGACATTTGGAAACTTGTTTTCCTTCTGAAGCAGTATGATTTGTAATGCCTTTGAAAATCCTGTAAAGATCTGGGCTTTTTTAAAAAACATCATTCCCCGTTTCTACAAAAACTTGTACTGCATAGTTTAAATAATTTCAATATCAAAGTCACAGTGTCATTAACTTTTTGGTAATGATATTTCTATGCAAATCACTGATGAAAAGAGTAAACATCCCAGAGTCAAGCTGAGTGACTTTTCTTCAACTTTCTTTTTTTGTGGTCCCAGAGCAGAAGTGTTGGGTGCTTGGGGAGAAGTGAGCGTTGCAACAGCTGCTGCTTTTCCCACCCACAAAATTTTCAAGCACAGAGATGGAGAACTGATGACTTTTCCTGTGACGGTGAAGAACTTGTTGTTCTCTGGCACCAGCAAAGTTATGCTGCCATAATGATGTTGTGCCATTGAAGTAGGTGTCACAGGGGTTCAAAGATCTTAAGGAGCAGGAGATGACACTGGTGGAGGGGAAGAGAAAGAACAGGCTGCAGTAGCAGGCCCCAGAAAGGGAAGATTACAGTAAGAAATGAAGAGAGAACCAGTGTAATGTATAGGGAGGAGACCTCACAGGAAGGAAAGAAGAAAAGGAAGGTTCTGTCAAACAAACAAACAAAAGGCTGGCTGGGTGGGTTGGTTGAGGTTAGTTAAGGGTATTTTTTTGGATGTGCATAACAGTTTTCTTCCTTTCAGAGAACCTGAGCATCTCCATTCTCTGCCACTGGGGAAGAAGCTGAATTGTCCACAATTATTCTCACACCCAAAGTGACCATTCTATGTAGTTTACAGTTGTGGTCTCCTACAAAAGTAGCTACTTTGACATGTCTGTCCTCTTGCATCTTAAAACCGGTAGCTGATTTCAGCCTGATTTGCTGTCTCAAAGGAAACAGAGTTCCAGCAATTTTTGTAGACGTGGGTAACCAAAGAGGAGGAGAGGGCTGGAGTTACAGATTTTCCCAATGTTGTTCCTATAAATCCTGATGAATATTCTCATAACTCCTCGGTCTTGTCTTTTTCTTCTTCAGCAGCATGACTTTGCATAGCACAATACCTTTTCCTCCAAATGATATGAAGCCACGTGAGGCAAAAAGCCATTTAGTGAACAGCTCGAGAAAAGACTGTCACATAGGCCTATCTTCTGTATCCCTACACTACCTCAGTGGTTGGAGCTAAGCTGGAAGGTGTTGCAAAATGATTGATGATGGGGATTGAGAAGACAGAAATTAGAATTTGGTATACGCTTTGTGATCATTCTGTATTTGATATGAGCTGCATGTGTAAAGAGGGTTGTGGCAGAGGAATGGAAGAAATCATACAACTGCTCAGCTTCTACCTGCCGTGCAAAGCAGAATGGCTGCACTACACTTACAGGTGTGTGGGAGACTATAGACATGTCTGACCATTTTTGTCCTCCATTCAGTCTACCTCTTCCCCTAGTGACAGATCCTCTATTACTTTCTGCCTCCAGTAAGAATAAGACCTAGTTCCTGTGCTTGAAATGTTGAAGTTCTTTTTAAATAGCCTTGGTTTAGTTACACTTTTTTGCAGGTATATCACCCTCCACAGCCAATCCTCCTGTCCACAGCTCTTAACTACAGAGTGAGTTGGTTGCTTGTTCTGAGTTTGAAAATGTTTCAGATTATAGCCTGCTTTTTCCATCTTAGACTTATCTATCTTACTCTTAGACTTTTCTGATGTCAGCCATTAGCACCTTTCAGCACAGCATACTCGATGGACGCTTGTTTTCTTGTTTCCTTTAGTCATCTTTGAATAAGCATGGCTGATAATTATAGCTGAAAGGGCATTTTTTGTCTTGTTTCCAGTCCACCTGTCCACAAGCAATCTCATATCTGTTGTTAATAATTTCTTTTTTTTTTAATGTAATGTCAGAAAAGACTAACATTTTACAATTAACCCAAGCATATCTCATGCTGTAATCCATTTGTCTCATCATTCTTGCTTATGATTTATTTTTTTTTATGTTTTACCTAATTCTACAAAATTTGAAGTTTTCTCCACCCTCTTCTTATGCAACTTTTAGTACTGTCATCTCAGGCTCCTGCCATGAGAGCCGGTAATGAAAGTATTGCTTTTTAAAAAAAACCCTCAATCATTAATCATGGTGACATCTCATATTAACTAGTTAATGTATAAAGGCCTTTGGGCATTTATGAATCTGTCATTTCAGAAGTACTAAAACGAAGCAATAATATTTCAGGCAACCAAAAATTCACCAAGGGCAAATTTAATGTTATGCAACTGTTCCAAAAATATTCATTCCATATGCAGAACAATAGACTTTTTAAAAGTAAAAATCAAAACACACTGGAGAATTTACATATGAAAGGCTGGCTGCTTTCTAGGCACAACATCAGTTTTGTATTGAATCCTTATCATTCTGATGGCCTCTTTCTTGCAATCAAGGAGCCCTTTGAACAAAACAGGAAAACATACTGGATAAATTTCTCTCTTTTTTTTTTAAGGTAGTATATACATTCACTTTATAGGAAAGCGATATATCATATGAATGACTCTAATAGGTTTGTGATACTCTCTGCATGATACCTTACACAAAATGTAGTCCCACATATTTTAAGGGGTTTTGTGTTACTTAAATTAAGTAAATTTTGTGACCTGAGTCCCACTAGCATGCAAACATACTAGATAAGGCTTTGACTCTCATGTGTAATTTGTCACTGTCATTAGATGAAATTCCTTCTAATACATTTGATATGTAAATATATGAAAAAGTGCTAAAATACCCTATCTCAGCAGAGCAGTCACTTTTTCTGGGAAAAGACTGTTTTTGACAAAATGAAATAAAGTATTTGAAAATATTCTAGTGAAATGGAAATGCAGTATGTTCAAAGGAGGAAGAGAAATGATTAAATAAAAAAAAAAATAGGATAGAAGTGTGGGTTTATAGGAACATACCTGACATGTGACCCAGCAACACCTCACACTATGACCACCAAACTGTGTTGTAAAGTTGTTCTTCTCAAATGTAGAGTGTTTTGTCACTAGTTTGTTTTCTTTTTTCTGTGTGTGTGTTTTCTTTTGTTGTGGTGGTTTGGTTTTGGTTTGGTTTTTTTTTTTGGAGGGAGGTGGTTGTTTGGTTTTTGTGTTTTTTGTTTTGAGAAAGAAAACCACCTCGTTTGTCTGAGTGTGTATGAGGTCAGTTTCCAGATAACCACACAGTGCGTAGGAGTAGTAGAAATGGGTCTGTGACATCCAAACTCAGTTACAGACAGACTTGCTAGAGTTGCTTCTTACCTCTGCTGTACATTTCTGTGCAGTCTCTGATAGCTGTCAAGGTGCATGCTAAAGAGTTCAGTATGGCATTACAAGTCAAATTAATTATTTAGTCTCTGTGAGTTTTGAATTCATTATTTTGTATCTCCACTGAGCACAGGGGTATAGCTACATGAATAAATTACTGGAAGATAAGATAGGTTGTGCACTTAAAAAGTATCAGCTGCCCTATGGAACTTGTCTACTTGCATGCTCTTGAAAAATATGAGGTAATTTGTGATAACAAGCATCTCAATGTTTACAGTTGGACTTGACGATCTTAAGAGTCTTTTCCAACCTAAATAATTCTATGATTCTGTGAATAAAAACATGTAAACAGGAACGTTCCTGGGAGTGGTTACTGTGAGACAGCAGACATGCTGTACATCCACGCTGCTTCTGACATTTTGATGACTTTGAAAACACTCCCAAATTATGGGAATGAGAAGATCTATACACTGTCCTTATCCTAGTGAATGGTGTTTTACTTAATTTACTGTTGATCCATCAAAGAATTAAATATTCTTTAAGAGTAGAACATTTTCTGGTAAGTACTCAGGATATTCACAATTGACTGTGGTTAATAAGGCTGAAAATGACATGGAAATGTCATTTAATCCAGTCCCTACCTAAAGATGTTCAACAATACATTTATCATTCTCTACAGAAGTTTGCTTAACCTTTAAAATGGGGAAACTCTGTGGCTTCCACAAAGAGTTAACTGAAATCCCTTGTAAATCAGATCTTGTAATTAAAGAGTTTTCCTAGTGTCAAATCTAAATATTCTTTGTCCTATGTACCACATATATGGAGAACATCTCATAACCTTCTCTTCTTGCAAAAGGGAGTTGGAAACTCTCTTGCAAGTTGTTAGAGAATTTTCTTGAACTCATTACAGTTGCCCATCAGTTTTTCAACAACTCTTGAGTCATTCAACTGCTCCTGTTTTTCTTGCTAAGAAACATTTGGCTAAACAATACTTTCTTTGTTGCTTTTCTTTTTAAAGATAGGCATGGTCTTTGGCTTTATAGAGTGTTTCAGGGCTATAGCTATCGTGGCTGGAGTCCTATAAGCATCATTAGTTGTCCTGAAATTGTTTCAACCAATTCCAGCCAACAGGATGCTGTTCTGTGCCTTGAAGAATGGAACGCTCAATTTTGGTGTTTCACTGTGCAGCTCAGCAAACAGGAATACTGAAAATGAATTCCTCTTGATTTACATTGAACAAATTGGAAATGCAAAATTTGTTTCTATTTGGGTGTCACCTTCACTCTGCTGATAAGAAAGAGTTACATAAGTGATAAAGAAAGCATTATTCATTCTCAAGATAGTCCTAAAATCAAATTAAAAATGAAAAATTTCTTCTGCCCTTCCTATGATGGTTCTTTCTGTGGTAATGTCCTTTCCTGGCTATGACTGATTGCTTTTATTTATTAGTTACAGACTAGTTCAGCTAATTTCTTTCACACACATGCATGTGTGTGTGAAAAGTCAGTCCCCCATCAGTATATTTAGTGGAGAGTCTAGTCCACAGTTTATTACATTAACCTTATAGTAGAATTGGAATTATGTAGGGAAGACAGTTACAATCCTTGATTTCAGAGCCAGCTACAGCTGAAAGTAGACTTCAGATCCCTGGTGGGCTTTCTCTAAAGTGAACAATTAATATTGGGTACTTTGTGTCTCTGCTCAGTGATTCATCTTCCATGGCGCTCTTGTTCAGAAACTATAGACCATAAATCCAAGAGTTGATTGTAGCTTACTTGGGTCATTTCAGAGCTCAATTTTGGCAATTGAATTCTCCGAGGAAAATCTGGATTTAAATAACAGCCTCTTTTACATTCTTGTTAGTTCCAGCACTCTGTAACAGAGCGGTGTCTGACTGTAAACATTTTTTTTGTTCCTATAACTTATTCAATACATTATACTCTTGTCCAATTTCTTCTTTCATGTGTTTTTTAATCAGATTAAGACACTACTGCATTCCCCCATTTCATTAAAATTTTTGTAGGTTTCTTATTTTTTCATGTTCCTGCCTTTATATGGCTCAACATCTGAAATTCTCAAGTGGTTCCTTCAATATATTTCAGTTCATGAGAAGTCCTGTACAGCTAACCTGTGAATATTACAAGGCATTAATTCTTTCATGGTATATTGCTTTATTTCCTCTCTGGTTGGGTGGTGAATGTACTTACCTTTGATCAGCCCTCTGGTTTGAACTGTATCTGAATGTCTCATAAAGCTGGCTCCTCTACATATGTTTTAAAATGCTGAGTTCCTTCTCCCCAGGGTCTGTTTCAGACAGTCCTCTTTATAGATATTTCCCTATCTTTACAATCCAAAGGCTTTTTTCTTTGACAGGGCTGAACCTGTGCACAGGGAAATGCCATTAAACCCATGCAACAGTCTTCAACGTGCTGAATTTCAGTTTAATTCATGCTGTTTTGAAGGTGAATGGAAACAGAGGCCATTATAAAAGAAAACAGAAGGGTTCTGTTGAGGGTTAGGGCTGGGCTGGCCACTAGATAAATGACATGCTCTCTAATAAACCCTTTCCCCTCCCAAAGAGTAAGAGAATGGGAATAAGGGAGACTGGGAAAAGAAACTAGAACAGCTTTAATAATAGTAATAAAAAAAAAAAAAGTATATACGAATATATACAAAACCAGTATTGAACCCAATCCCCTGACAGCAATTACATCATTGTCACCTCTGGTGCTGCAGAGCAGGCACTGGGGAAGCCCCAGAGTAAGAAGCAGATGGGAACTGGATTCATGAGCTGGATTCTGGAACTGGACTCAGGAACACACATATTGGGATCAAAGGCAGAAAGGACAGAGCCCTCCTCAGATGCCAACCATCATTAATTCTCATGATCCCTGAGCTTTATACTGAATATGATATATATATATGGGATGGAATCCCTCATTGGTCAGTTTAGGGTCACCTGTCCTGTCTGCTCCTCCGCCAGGTGCAGCTTTTTACTTTCTGCACCCCCAACATGGTACACATGATCCAGCAGTGGCCTTGGTCTGCACAGGAACAAGTATAAGCAAGAGCCTTTCTGAATAGTGATTCTTAGCAGTAACTACAAACATTGAGGAGCAAGCACTGCAAAAATATGCCTTTAACTTCAGAAAGTTCAGTCACTTAGAAGAGACTGAGCTGAAAAGTAAAATCACTGAACAGAATTAGATCTATTCTAGCTCAAACGAGGATAGGTTCATATGGCTTTTGGGACCAGTTTCATTTTAGAGGCAGATTCAAACGTCTTGTACAGATGTTCTGCCATCTCTGTCTCTGCAGACATAGCAGCATAACTGAAGCCTCTCAAACCTGTCTGCAGTTTTGCTTGGCTGCAGAAAAGCACAAGTCTCTTCCCACAGATGAAGGTCATGAAATCATCCAGGGTCTCCTCCTCTCAATGTCTTTGCTTATGGGTTGTGCCTTTAATGAGCTCACTTCCATCCCACATGGATGGCTATGTTAATTTAGGTCATTTGTCTACAAATAGAGGCCTTTAGTTATAGGTTACTTGTAAGAATAGTGCAAACCTATGTTATGACTCAAGTCCCTTGTTTTTCTGTCCTATTGATATAAGTATGTTAAGATTGAGAGAGGATATTAATGTCTTCTATAAATACATTAAGGAGAGACAGGCAGCCTATACAAGCACTAAGTGGCAGTTGTGTAAAGGAACTGCTGTTTAAGCTGAAGGCAATGTACATACTAATGTGGTCTGTGATTGCATTAATGGTGAATATTAGAAGGTTATAATAGTGTGACTCTGGAGTGACTTTCCAGCAGAATTACTGGAGGCAGGAATCAAACTGGATTCCTAACAGAGCTTGAGGAACTTCTGAAGATATTTACCTTGTCATTTTCTGCTGTGGTGGGTGACTGGCTGTACTGAGCAAGAAGATTTCTCTCAGGTCTATTCTTTGTATTCCTAAATCCTTAGTAGCACTAGAAACAATGTCCATATATTCAGGAAACAGCGCGGCAGTTAGTACTGCCCTATACTGCTGAAAGGTTGATGTTAGCTCAGTTTTGAGAAGGAGATGAACTAGATTTCTAGAGATCCTTTCCAGCCTTAGTGTTTTTATGTTTCTGAATTGTTTTCTGTACAAAATAAAAACAAATAAATAAGAAATCTTTTTAAAGCAATAGGGAATTTTGGCTGTGCTTTTCATTTTGAAACAAGGAGCTGGTTTTCTGCAGTTGTTTGCACTGGTGTCCTTTGAAGAATAGTATTGCAGGCACGGGGAAGACTTCAGTAGGTCTGGAAGGAGAAGCAATGGTAATTGTGTCCTATTGTCCTGGTATCATATGACTGCCCCGCTAACCTGCACTCCCAAATACGGGGTACACATGCTAATGAAGCTCAGTAGCAAAGGCTTAACAAGACTGACCTTCATCCCTGAAGTTATTACAGAAGCAATGAATGGAAAGATAGAATGATTCTCCTGATTTGTGTTCATTTGGTATTTTCTGACTTGGACAAAATTCCAAAAGGTGGAAACAATGAAGTTTGAGGAATGTGGAGTAAAGATGTTGGAATATGCAGTTCTCATACAACAGGGACACAGATCTGATATTGACACCACCTATGTGAAATCATTTATTCTTAGCCCAAGCTGGAGCTAAAATAAGCATGTCTAAGAAGTAGTCACATATAAGTCAGTCTTTAAATTACCAGGCAGTTGAGCAAGGCTTGGGTTTTTGAGAGGCATGTTCTTGCTGAAGTGTATAAGATATGATGTGATGTCATGAGGCTACTGAGGAGCTTAGATTGTTTCAGCACTGAAATTTTTGTGGCTGTTTTAATAACCTCAGGATTGCAATAAAACCACTGTATTGCTGGGCCAGAGGTATCTAAAGCAACTTATGATCTTATATCTTACATATTTTTTCTTAGTGGCTCAAGGAAGTGAATGAGAGTTCTTCTGAATGCCTAATAAAGTTTCTTGAGGAAATGCCTTCTTGGTGAACTTAGCTGGCATTTTCTGTCTCATATCTGACAATGAAATAAGTGTCTTGTACTTTCAAAGTATATCATCAGTGAAGTGTAAATCAGAGATGAAATGTTCCAGTTTATTGTCATTCTTGCAATAAGAATATTTTTTCAAGCAAGAATCATCCCATTTTATTTTTGATGCTGTTCAACTGTTACATTTGGGAAAACTTTACATGAAATTATTATTTTCTTCTTGGATGGTAATATATTTTTCTGTAATGGCTTGGCAAGTAAACAGCATTTAATTACTTTTGCACTTTATATCATTACATCTTGTTAATCTTCTTATAGAGGTACAAATAATCATGAATTCAACATGAGAAAATAATGTGCACTGAAAGTCTATTCCTTTTGAAATATTAAATCAGGTTCTTATAATGTGAGGTGAGATCTGTGTACTTAGTTTTCAAACAGAGACAAATTATTCCAGGAGCTCAGCTTTCAGACCTAAAGAAAAGTGTGGGGAGGTAAAATTAAGAAGTGTCTGTATTATCAAAGGATCTGAAGTGTTGAACTATTTTATTTTAAAATACCTGATCATTTTGTTTCATGCTCGAAAATTGTTTCTGCAGTTACATTCTTTATGGCTTAATCAATTTTGTATCGCACCTGTGAATTGCTATTTTCATAGAGATTCATAGGTGTAAAGCTGTTCCGATACAAGCCTTAATGCCTCTGAAATTACATTACTGGGTGAACAGATGTGTCTGAATAACAGGCCTGAAAGTGGAGGACTTGGTATCTCAAGTATGCGTTCTCATTGTGTCATTTTCTTTAATAAAATCCTCCAAGGAGTGACAAATTCAGAGATAAACAGCAATTAATAATTCACAGTGGCCAGAGGGAAGGAACAGCCGGTTGCACTTCATTGCACAGATCTAACAACTAACACGTAGTTTGGACAGAAAATTGAAGGAGTTGGTCACTGGCTGATTCTTCCTCAATTCAGTCTCAGTGTGGATAAAATGTCCGTAAGCATAAATGCATGTCTTCACAAATTGATATAAAGAATAGGGTTTTTTTTCCTCTAAGCATTGTCTTATGAATACAATCTAGAATGTATTCTGCAATGCACATTGTTATTTTACCTCATTAAAATGAGATCTTTCCAATTTGTTATACACAGTGTAGATAGATCCCTATAAAAATCTTAATCACTTGTTTACTTTGATTCAGGAAGCTAAATATGAAAGATATGTCCACATCTGAAAATGTTTACTGATACCTTTGAACTATTCTCTCCACATTAATCTGTAAACTACATGGGCTAGGTAACAGGTGCTAATTTTCCTTTTAAGTACAGCTGCATTAATACTGAATAATAATAAGTAATTGAATATGAAACTAATGTTTAAAAGTCACATCCATTATGTAGAGAGTTTTCATAGAAAACAGGCAAAATACTAGGCAAAGAGTTCCACAAAGGAAGAACCATCTACATTTCTTGTATATTAGCAATAGTTTAAAATTCTGAACAAAATGAGGGTTTTTTTAAGATAAAGCATCTATTTCTGATGTTTATCTGGAATTAATTTGCTGTTTAATGGTAGGAATTTATCACTTTTGGCATCTGACCAGCAGTCAGAAACATGCTGGGAGAACACAAAAGGATCAGAGTAGATCAGATTCTTTGGTAGCAAATTTAGGCTGAATTTTGCACCAGGTAGAGTGATTAACTTTTCACTAAATAAATTTCTTGTGTTGCTAACTTTTTTTTTTTTTTATGTGTAGTAATGATTATCCCAATTACAGGGTTATGAGTATATTTTTTTGAAGATTCTGAATGTACACTATTCAATATCTTCTTATATTTGGTAAACAATCTTTCCTTCTGTTTTTTCTTTGATTATTTTTTTCATAAGCATGCTGTTTCTTGTTCCATACACTTTTATTTTTCCCTGAAAGCATGCATTATTTATTTTTATTTGTCAAAATTCATCTTATCTTGCTGTGTGCTGAATTATAGATATACTGGAAGGTTAGGTGAGCTGCCTCAAACTGCTTTGAGATCTTATCTGTTCTTATTGTGTTTCAGGAAAAAAACCTGTGCTCTGTTACAGTCATTTTGGTGAAAGTGTAAACTCGGCATTCAGAACATGAATATGACTGGAAAATATTGCTGCTGACTGGGTGACAAGTATCCCTAAGATGCCATGAAGATGAAAGGGTGGAAAGTACATAGTCTCAGTCATAGGACAGCAATTTAAAGTAGTTTTGTCTTTTTTTCCAGAAAGATGAAGACATGAGGCCTTTCCAGGAGACAGTGAGTAGTGAACAAGTGTTAAAATGAGATTAGCTTTAGTTGAGTTTAGTTTGAAAAAGCAGAAGGGTTTACCACACCCAAATTAGCTGGCCTGTTGCGTTGACTCAGGTAGCTGTATTTTCTCCCAGTTTCAATTTGAGACATGTGTGAAAGCTGTGGATAAAACCTCCAGACAGCACACAAAGTCTTCAGCTGGCCTGTTGTTGTTATTGTTGTTGTTGTTGTTGTTGTTGTTGTTGTTGTTGTTGTTGTTATTGTTGGTTTGGTTTGTTCCTTTTTTTTCTTCTTTTTTATTTGGACTCTGGTTTCTCAATATATAGTGAAAAGTAGATTCTAAATTTGCAGGTAAAAAAATATACTGGGTATCATATTTTTTCAGTGTTGAGGAAGTAAATTTACCCCTGTCTGAATTCCCATTAATAAAGCAGAAGCTATTTTAGAGCTTCTGTCAGGCTGTACCACATCAGGGAAGTAATGGGGGCACTGCTGAAATTCATTACATAAATTCTATGGAGCTTGGCGTGAAGGGTGGCATGAAAGCACTTTAGACTGTGAGCTGATTGTAGGAGGTTATTGATGACATATAGAAACTATAAGCATCTCTCTAGCGAAGTGACATTTTCAAAGTGGAGGAACAAATAAGTAAATAGATGTGGAGAGGCCATTATGACATCTTGTAAAGCTGCTGTTAGTCAGGAATTTCCAAACTTGCTGTACTGCAGATACTATCTTAATAAATACAAAATCTGTAGATTCATCTCTTTCTAAACATTCAATAATTTACAGCAACTACAACAGCTGGAATTGTATAGAATTATTATTAACCACTTTCAAGATAAAATGCTGACTCATTTCTTAAACGGTATAAAATTTAATATTTTTGTTTTCTTTCTTTTTTTTTTTTTTTTTTTTTTTCCTGTGTTCAGTACCTCTGCACTATTCCTGTCTTCCTTCCAATAAATGCTTCAGACATGTGGGTTACGCCTTGTTCTTCTAGATGCATCTGTACCCTGGATATTAAGTTTCTGTCTGTTAATCTAACAGTGCTTTCTATTAGTACTTCCTGCTACCTATCAAGAGTTCATGGAGGAGAAAACTGATTTCTCTTTCATCTGAGAACATAAGAACAAAAAGGACCACAAAGATCATCACATCCTTTCCTCTACAGAAAGCCCTGCACTGAGGGTCCTCAAAAGGATGTACTGAACATCCAGTCCCTCTACCTCTACTTGCCAGAGTGTGTGTAAAGTGTTTTCAACATCTTATAACAACTTTTAAATACAACTTCCTGACCTATCCAACCAGCAGGCTTCAGTCCAGAAATTTGTAACCCACAGAGTTCCAAGAAATAGTCATTTAATAGCTCTAGATAATGAAGTTTGCTTTGTAGGGCAGGAAATCTGACACCTATCATTTTTAAATCAGTGGAAGCAAGAACCTGCAGGCAGACCCGTAGATGGATTACTCGTTACAGTTGATGACACTGGTGACATTTAAATTAACTGTCCCACACAGGACAGCAGCAGTCTGGCCCTGCAATATAGCCTGTTTTCCCATCAGATACAGGAGTCTTGCTCAGCATCACACAGGAAAGGATTGGGGAGGGATTTTACTGTGGTTTGCTGACTCTCGCCATGTATTGCTTTCAGCTTCCCTCCTTTCTTCTTTTGGAACTGTCCACAGACAACAAGGAAGATTATATTTTCACTACTAGTCATACCACTTCATTTATTTTTAAATCATTATTCTTAGCACTAGCCTTGGCTATTTTCAAATACTTCCAATGCCAATGTTACAGGCATATTGATTAAAAGATGATTATAAACCATAAACCAGCTTACCATTGCTGTAAACTAAGAGCGAATAATTAAATAACACGTAGTGAAGGAACAGCTGATTCTAAATTTTCTTTCAAGTGTAATAGATTAACAATATCCATAATGTGAATGATAGCATTTTTACATATGCTTATTACTTTCAGTCAAACAATATATCCGACAGTGACAATATCAGAAGCAATGTCAATCCATCTGCACTGTTTTTTGCATTTTCCAACCTCCTCTTCTAGAGCTTGGGAGAACAGTGCAAAGTGTGCAACAAACCAAGCATCTTTGTAAATCTGCCTCAGACTCTCAGCAGTATCAAGACATTATCCTGCTAAGAAAAGTGTACAAATCAAAACGTGAGCCTTTGCACATGTCTGTCCCTGGCCAACACTTTCTCTTTTTTTTTTTTTTTTTTTATAAAAAAGGATCCTGTGGTATTGACTTATTTGTATTCATCTTTGTCTTCTCATCTTAGATGTGACTTGTTAATTCAAGAAGTTTCCAGAAAAAGAGAAAAAAAGTAGGTTAAAATGTAAAGATTTTCTTTGGTAATGATGCTGTCAGTGATAAGCAGGTTAGACATGTCTGCATCTGTTATTTAAAATAATTTACATATTCCCCCCCCATACTTTAATGGACTCAGCAGCTGACATGTTCAGCTTCTATTTCATTTATTGCATTTCTTGATTTGTTCTACTTATTGCTTCCATTTCATCCTTCATCAACAGAAACACTCTAAAATATGTTCTTCATGTCTTTAAATTATTTTTCACTTTTTCTCATTACCAGTGTACTTCTGCAAGTCTCCATTTGCAGGTTATACTGAGAAGCCAATGTGAGTTTGACAGAAAAGGCATCACTGGAGAAAAAGAAATTAAATCATAGCCCTTTTGGGATTGTCCCTTTTTCTTGTATTGAGAATTAAGCCTTTATAGCTGACTTTTAAATTAATTTATAATAGCATGCATTGTAAATGTGCAAAACCTTCTCAAATCTGACTATTAAGACTATTAATGTTAAAAGTCTTTGGGCTCCTGGGGCAGTGGTTTTAGTCAGGAGTATCTCATTATTTAGACATCCACGTGTAGCTGCAGGTGATGTTTTGTGAGTCAAATTCTGTGGTCCTAGATTTGCTATGCCTGACCTCTGAAGTCAATGGGAGTTTTACATGGCCAAAGAAAGTGACAAACTTTTGTTAGATAATTAAAAAAAAGGCACATCCCTGGTTTGAGGAAGAGATGGAGTCCAACATAGCATGAATTAAGGAGCTGAATAGCAAAGTAATCATTCTGAAAATACTGATCAGAGCTCCCTTGTGAAATAAGAAACACCCAGATATTTCCAGTCTTTCCTTTTAATGTTTGTATCAATTGTGCTTAAAGTACTAGTACAAAAAAACAAAAAAAAAAACCAAAAAAAAACCTTCTGCCTTTTAATGCTTAGTTTTGGTCCAGCCAACTAGATTAATCTTTTTTTTTCCTAAAAGTATTATTTCCATAATAGAATTACATTGAAACTGTATTAAACTATTTCAAAATGTTTACACCTCACTTTCCCTTCTAAGCACTACCTTTCAGTTCTAGTCTATTTTTTGTTGTTGAATTTGTCTGTTTGTTTTCCATTTGAACCTAGAGATGCCTAGACATCCCTCTTGGTTAGTATCTTACCACAGCAAGCCTAGCCTTGGAAGGCAGTTATGCCTACCCTGTGAAAAGTGCCTTTGAATCCCTTAATGCCAAATATTCTGACATCATCTATTGGTTTCTTATTCTCTTTCATGTTTCTTCTTTTTAATGTTTTCTTTTCTCCTTAACTTTTCCTTCTCTCTTCTCCTGCTGTTCGTATTATGTCTAGTCGAACAGGTTCCCAGCTGTAGTTTCGTTTGTTTCCTTTGTCTGACTAGTAGCTCTTTCGAATCCATCCTAGTATCTCTGGTTTGCTCTTTTGGTATTTGTTTCCTTCTAATCAACGCCTTTCTCATCTAAAACTAAGGTGTTCTCAGAATTGTCTTGAAGAGATCTTTTTAGTATTGTGAACAAACAGCTAAGTATTCTTCCACCTTTTCTGAAGATCTATAGTCCTGCAGTCTATCATTACAGTCATGATTTAAAAGACTCAAAGACAGATAAAACAAAGACAGAAAGAGTATAGCCAGAAAGACTTAAAGGAAACAGAGTACAATTTTATTAGGTTAGCCTGATACAGGACATGACATTTTGGAACTGGAAGGCTGTCTATTTTTTATTTTTTTTTTAATTTTGTTAATGCAAATCACTAATTCTAATATATACATAGCAGTTGTCTCAGAAACTCATACAGAAATAGATCAGCTTGGAAAGACCTTCTTTTACCCATCTACTGCAGAAACTGGGGTGTGTACTTGTTATACAAACTGTGAACAACTGTTAAGACAAATATTCAAAAATACTCCTTTTAAAAGGGTCTTCCAAGTTTCTTTAAATTCAGATTTATACTGCTTCTACACTTCTATTCCTTTCACTTCATGTCAAATAAAATAAGTTTGAGCAACTAGGTATTTTAATTTGATTTGATTTGAACATCAGCAGTTTACTGAAATAGGAAACAAAAGACCTCATGCAGAGAATATTCTGCCTCCAGCCTACTTAATAGTAAAGCATAAGATGTTATTATAGAAAGAATCCTGTAAAATTATACAGAAATATGTCTTCAAAATTTAAAATATTCTAAAGATTTTTTAAAAGTAGTTAAAGTTTTCTATAATTTTCTATTCTGTACTACTATAATTCTCCAGAACATTTGAAACTTCATTTAATAACCTATTGGCTTTATCACTTCTAAATTTCTCATTTTTTTTTCAGAATGTTTTAACTTTAGTATTTTAAATCATCTAATCTGCCAGGAGAAAAACAGCAGCCTCTAAGGTAACCAGACCTAATGCATTTATGAATGGGTAGATTAATTTCAACGTATTAAGCGGAAATTAGGTTCTACCTATAAGCTGGGTACAATATATAGCATGCACGGAAGATTTGTATTTGGGCTTCAGTAGTTTCTACTAGCTATATGTAGGAGACATTTTATTGTGGCTGAGATACCACTATGGAAAAGATCCACAGAACAAGAAACAAGTCACCAGCCTTAAGTAATAACACTCAGACATTGCCATTGCTTTCTGTGTGACATAAAGGACCAAATGGAAATTTTGGTGGCTGCACGTAAAGCAAGTCTTCCAAGAGATGAATGAGTAACACTTCTGTTTCTTACTCTTGATGCCCATTAATTCTAAAGTTATGTTTCAGTCATCTAATTCCTCCAATATCAGCAAAATACAGTCCATCAAGCATAAACAAGTCTAAATAAAATGAAGAAACTGAGACAAACACATCTACAAATGGCAGATATCACAACATTATCCATTTGCTTTCTGCTGCAATATTCTTGCACACGTACCAGATAGCTGAAGTAACAAAATTATATTTCACTGGAAATTTCCTGCCTTTTTTTGTTGTTGCTTTTAAGGAAACATGCAGTTTAACCAAAATTTTAATTATTCATGAGATAACTCTATTTGGCAGTTTTCTTTCTCTACAGTTGAATCATCTAGATTTAAAATTTTACTGTATTTTCATTCAAGCTAGTTTGATACCAAATCTAAGCTTATGATATAATGCTATGTGGCTTTTCTTCCTCTTCTACATCTGTAGTTTAATTTTTTAATCTGAAGTATGATGAAAACAAATACCAAAAAAGACAAATTTATGATGGCATTACCATTCCACTTTTCAGATCAGCGGTAGTATAGTTCTCCCTCTGCTCACCTCTTCTCGTGTATCTTTTCAGAATGAGAGGAATAGATCATATATTTTTATTCCCAGCATATTTTACATAACAGTGTCAGTAATGTTTCATGGCTGATTGTATTTAAGACATCTTCAAGACCTAAATGAATCAGTTTGAGAACTTAACTGACCACCATTGCTGAGAAGAGATAAGCAGGCAATTGTACTGGGTCTGGCCGAGATGGAGTTAATTTCCCCATCGAATCCCTCACAGTGCTGTGCTTTATATTGGTAGCTAGAAAGGTGCTGATGACACACCAGTGTTTTGGCTACTGCTGAGCAGGGTTCACACAGCATCAAGGCTGTCTGTCCAACATTCTCCCCTCAGCAGTAGGCTGGGAATGGGCAAGATCTTGGGAGGGGACCTGGCCCAAACTGGCCAAAGGGATATTCCATACCATATATCATCTGCTCAGCAATAAATGGTAAGAGAAAGCAGGGGGAAGGATGGACATTAATTATGTACGATGTTTGTCTTTCAGAGTAACTGTTACACATACCGAAGCCCTGCTTCTTGGGAAGTGGCTAGACATTGCTGATAGGAAGTAGAGAATAAATATTTTGTTTCTCTATGCTTCTGCATGTGGCCTTTGCTTTTGCTTTATTAAACTGTCTCTATCTTGACCTGTGAGGTTTTTTCCATCTTATTTTTCTCACCCTTTGTCCTGCTGAGGAGAGGAGCGAGAGAGTAACTTGGTGGGCATCTGGCATCCTGCCAATGTCAACCCACCACAACAATAAACCTTTACAGGTGTCCTATATATGTGTTGATTAAGGTTAAGTATTCTAGGAATAAGCAAAGACTGGTATCATTATATCTATACCCAGAAATTATTTCTTTCTGTACGTTCCCCCTAGAAAGGGGCTGCAATCTTGATTCACTAACTGGAGGCTTTGGAAAAGCTGCCTTGGAACCCAAGGAAAACTTCAGGCATCGACTTGTGTCACAGGTCGATGCCTGAAGTCACAAATTGAACAAAGAAAAACTGGCAAAATACCAGCAGAGCACAATCTGCATTTGTCTTCACCAGATTTAGTCTTGGTCAAGTAGCAAGGGAAAAATGTGTCTCAAGAATTTGGTTCAAGATATGCTGAAACTCTTTTCTGTAATCCTACATGAAAAATACAAGAATTCCCAATGGTAGAAATAGCCAGTTGATTGGAAATTTCTCTATACTAATGTTGAATCCACTTTTCTTACAGAAGAAAAACATGTGGTTTGATCTTTCAAAATCTACTTGATTCATCTAACAGGACTATCAATGACGACAGCTATTATATCTTATTCCATCCCATTACCACCTGATAGGTGAATCCACTTTTGTGTTGTATAACATGAAGGACACTTCACCACTGAAGTAGACAATGGATGATCACCACAGTTTTTTTCATGAAGAAAGGATGTTGCCTGTCCTTTGTATATCCATGATCTCTCAGTAGACAAATACAGCTTGATCACATTAATTTTAGTTTAATAAGGTTTTAATTCACTGAATATTCCCAGTGTTCCATTATCACCATGAAATACTGTGGTGTGTCTTAAAGCTTGTCACTACAAAATTGGAGTAGCATAAACATTCAGTTTACATAAGTCAGTGACCACTGACATAAATAATAAATAAATAAATAATAAGATATAAAATAGATTCTATCTTTTTTTATTATTGTCCTGTGCTTCTTACATAACCTGGAGAACTTAACTGTCATAAAAATACATAAGGAAAATTTAAAAATACCTGAAATAATGAGATTAAATAGAATACTTTCTGGAAACCGTTCCAATACCGTTTTCTCTAAGCCTGTCCAGATTCCTGCTTCCAAATCTTATAAAGCTACGAGGTCTTACTTAAACTCGTCATGTTACCTTGTGCCAGGAAATATTGTCTTTGATTATGACTTGTGAAGACATTCATACATTCACGTTTTTATTTGCAGGTAACTTACTACAGTATGAATGGCAGCTATTTCTGGAGAATGACTGTGAGCAAACATATTTATGACTGGTCAGTAGAAAACAATAAGATTGAATGATAATTTGTTAGGATGGAAAATTCAAATGTATGTTCACAAACACTGATGTGTAGCATTCACCCAAGCTTTTATTTTAAAATAATTTTGCTTTCCTGCTTGTGAAAGTTAGCATTCATACATCTTTCATAGCTGTCATAACATTTATCTTCTTAGCAAATCAAAAAGCCTAGCAAAAATTAGGTATCAGATATTCTAGCCTCTGATCCTAGCACCTGAAAAAGAATTTCAATCAGCATAATCTATACTTCATGAAAACCCATGTTATATAACCACAACCTTAATCCACAATAACAAGGTTTTAAGCCATTCTTGCATTAACATACAGCATGACAATAATTTTCTTTCACTGAGAAAAACTAGGTTTTTAGATGATGGTAAAAGGAACTCTAATAAGCCTTGTTTCCAGAATGTCTTTTGCATCATTGCCAGCATAACTGATTATGTATTTACAGAGCAGGTGAGTAAATATTCTATTGCCAACGTAGTCCATGTCCCTTGACATACAGAGGAGCGAGGGGAAAATCACTTTTTGCAAAATGGAAGATGACAAAACTAGTGAGGAATAATACTCTGTGCTCCTTTTTCACTGAAAGATTACAAAAGACAGACAATGAAAAGCAGAAATGAGTGTTAGTGAAACCACACTGTTGGCAGTTTGGTTTGACTAACAAAGATCAGTTCTACAAGCAAAAGTTTCTTATTGTATCTTAATATTGCAGCAATGTCATAGGCAAATGTATAAACCATATTTTAAACTGAAAGTGATAATTATGTACATATGGGCATAAAATAGAATACATAGAATGAATCATTCAGAATTCATGTCTTTCACTGATTTATGTGAAAAATAACCTATGAGCTCAGTATGACTGACCTGAAGTAATGACATTATTTCTGAACTATCTTTAGTACTATGTCATGGAAACATTTTAAGTATCAGAGTCTAAAGGAGATTGCTGTGTTCTTTTGGTTTCTTTTCCTCCATACAAGCATAGGGGTTTCCCTTCAGATTTTCATCTTCTTCCACAGCAATGAGAAAGCTGTTTCTGCAGCACTGGACCCTCACATTTTCCTTGTGACAGGTATAGAGGTAAGAATGAAGAAATGAAACTTGATCCCTGAATTCTGTGCCGCATGTGCTTAAGAATGTGTTCAGATAGAGAATAAATTAATATGGAATATTGCATCTGTCAGCAGCTGGGGAAATTCTGTTACAATAATTGGCATGTACCAAAGACTGTCTGAAAAAAAGAAGATGATGGGTAATGGTTTTAAATTAGAAATGAGAGGATTTAGATTGGAAATAAGGAGGAAGTTTTTTACCATGAGAGTGGTGGAGCACTGGAACAGGTTGCCCAGACAGGTGGTTGAGGCCCCATCCCTGGAGACATTCAAGGTGAGGTTTGATAAGGCTCTGAGCAACCTGCTCTAGTTGAGGATGTCCCTGCTCTCAGAAGGTGGGTTGGACTAGAGGACCTCTAGAGGTCCCTTCCAACCCAGATGTTTATATGTTTCTAAGACCCAGGATCTAGTAAAAAGAGGCCTGACTACAGGAGATAATTTTAATTTTTTGTGAGCATTCTGTGATTTCTATAGTATTTTGCGGGTTTTTCATTTTCTGACTAAATCAATTATTAAAGTGCAGTGTTGCTAGGGCATCCTCCTAGAACACTCCTTCCCTGAGGTACACAGGCTCCTCTCAAGGAGCAAAGAAAGAAACTAATTCCTATCTAGCATGCACTCAAAGTTTAATTTTTCTAGAATCTAAATTCTGTTTTCACATCTTTGAGCTCATTTACTTGCAATGAAAAATGAACATTAAAAAAACCCTTTTTTAACATTCAGGAATATGTCTCACATAGTATCATGTCCCTGAATGTTCCCTACTGTAAAAATCATACATATCTCTGACCTTGTTGTCTTTATTTTGTAACATAAATTATTCATTTTTGATGTGTCCTATAGGTCAGACACCGAACAATAACTATTCCATAGACTTAAAAAATGACAAGTATGCTTTTCTTTCTGATATCTATTCAAATACAGGCTACTGCTGAAGTTGATTAAATACGTAATTCCCAAATAAAGTATGAACTTTGGAACGAATTAAGTCTGCGCTAAAGCTAGAATACTCTGGGGGTTTGCAACTCAAAGAAGGAAAGTTAGCCTGGAATGGATATTCCCTATTTGGATTGAAAAAATTAATTAGAATTATCATTAGTAAACCAGCTCAAAGGAGACTACCTAAATTAGGTAATCTCATATGCTTTCTCATGTATATGCCTGTCAAAAAGATATCTTTGCTTTTTTATCATACCACATTTTTTTATTTAATCAATACAAGCAACGTAACTCATTCAATATTCAACATTTTCAGATTACCTATTTTAAATGAATCACAATGGAAAACAGATTTATCTTGAACTACCAAGAGACTAGAATAAATAGATCTTCATTTTAGTGATTTTGCAGATTTTTTTTTTTTTTATCCATCTCTCCTCTACTTATGCTCCTGTAGCTGGTGCTTGAGAGAAGAGAAAACATCCACTTTAAAAACAAAAAAATCAAGTTTTATATTCACATTAGTTTTAACATGCCCATTAAATTCTATGGTACACTAAATGAATTGAGAGTCTGAAAATAATAGCTTGTAGCCTCAGTGAACTCCTGCACAAGGCTGTATAGCCACTGCAGATTTGCTGATTGTAATTAGCTTTGCTATCTGTTTTTATCTCTGTTTTATAATCTGACATTTCTTAAACTGTCGTCAACCTTAGTATCTTTGTACCACACTTTTTTAGGGAAGGCTTGTAAATTATTAATACCCCTTCCAGGCTTATTAACAGACTTTTCCTAGGCAAATCTATTCCTTTCCCCCCAGCTCAAATTAGGCAGTTTCTAATCAATATTTTTTACATCTCCACTGTAAAATGTATTAACAAGCACACTGGAAATCGAGCATGCTAATTTTCACAAATCCTAAAAAATACTAGATCCTTGGACGTCATTGTAGGCCCCACCCCATCTGTAATGAGATAAAGCACTACTATTTCAAAACTCACAATATTCTATTTTATCACTCCTGTATTCTGTTCTACTCCTCTAATTCCCTGTTACCATCATATTCTTGATAAGAATGCAACTCATTTAGCTTTGTCGCTATCACTGATTCAATTCAGATAAAAGACATAGAGAGTAAATTACAAAGAAGTTACTGGTCACATGAAAATATAAACAAAGTAATAAAAAGATACAACTGGTATCTTCTTCTTCATATTCTTTTTTCTATCTATCATTTGAATTTCCATCCTGTGATGTTTAAAGGTGTCTTCTCTGTCTCTCCCCCTCCGCCCCGCACCCGCACCTCTTCGTCTCGCCGGCCCTTCATTCCCTGCTTTTCTTATC
>JAAGNO010001473.1:18304-34629 GCA_033439905.1 Ceryle rudis | reverse complement strand
GGGGAGACCCCCCTGCAGTGCTGGGTCCAGCTCTGGAGTCCTCAGCACAGGAGAGACAGGGGCCTGTTGGAGCGGGGCCAGAGGAGGCCACAGCCATGATGGGAGGGCTGGAACCCCTCTGCTGGGAGGCCAGGCTGAGAGAGTTGGTGTTGTTCTTACTGGAGAAGAGAAGGCTCCAAGGATACCTAATTGTCCCATTTCAGTATCTGAAGGAGCCTGTCAGGAAGACAGGGACAGGCATTTTATCAGGGTCTGTTGTGACAGCACAAGGGGTGATGGTTTTAAAGTAAAAAAGGGATATTCAGACTGGAGAGAAGGAAGGAAGTTTTGACTCTGAGGGTGGTGAGATCCTGGCCCAGGTTGCCCAGAGAGGTGGTCGATGCCCCATCCCTGGCACCATTGCAGGTGAAGGTGGCCAGGGCTCTGAGCACCCTGCTCTGGTTGCAGCTGTCCCTGCTCCCTGCAGGGGGTTGCACTAGGTGACCTTGAAAGGTCCTTTCCCAGCCAAACCGTCCTGTGCTATTACCAGGCAGCTCTCAGTACTGTGTTGGGCTCCCTTTCCCATTTCTCCAGGTCCCAGTCACAGGAGGCATGCTGGGGAAACACCGTTTGTTGCATCCTACTCTGATACCACTGCACGTGGCTTTTCAGTAATGCTGAGGAATTTGCAAGGGCTCCTCTGTCAGCACCATCATTCAGGCCAAGAGAATTTTAAAATCTATTGCTGCCAAAGGCCGTGGCAAGGGCAAGTCCAGCATTTGGTTGGGAATTGAGAGGATGGAGCATAAAAATGATTGCCAATTGTAAGAGCTGCTGAATTTGAGATGAGGTGATAGTTTAATAGGCTGCAGAAGGTACTTTGTTCCCTTGAGGGGAGTAAGAAGGTGTCAAGAAGTCTGCAGCTGCTCCTCGCTGACAGAACTGTAGGTGCAGTAGCCTTGCAACAAGCTGGTAGGCTGCAGGGTGAATGCAGGTGGTTCCCCATAACTTCTGCAGCAGCTAATGCTGAATGTGGTCTGTCTGTGAGACACCAGTAAACAAGCAGTGCTACTGGGAGTGTATGTAATCCCAGACTGTGTGATGGACCCTGTGTGCACAGGCTTGAGGTGCAGCTGCACAGCGTTGGGCAGGTTCTAGCATTGCGTACAAGTGCTGAAGGCCCACAACTTGCTTCTAGCTAGAGAAACACCATGGCTGCTAAAGATCTGTTTGTTGCAGGAGACCCAAAGCATCTCTTGACTTTCAAATGTTAGTTTTGAATGTATTGATGCATTATTGGTTGCCTGCTCAGCTGTGGTGCATCACAGTAGCCTTGGGGGCCACTTTGGTTTGTTGTGCATTGCTTCAAATGGGGAAGTTTGCAGTGCTTGAGCCAAATGCCAGCTTACCAGCTGGAACTGCAAACCATAGGAAAGAGGTCTTCTCTTGATCACATCCTCGAACATCCTGTGAACAGAGAACTGTGATGCAAATGTCCTCTGCTGCTGTTTCATACAAGCATGGGTGGCAGCAGGCCTTTGTACGTGGCTAGTGGCAACTCACAGAAATTCTTCTTTCTCTGTGCCGTGGCCTTCAAGGCATGGTGGGAGAAGAGTGTTGGTGCTCCAACGAAATTCCCAGTGTTGAAATGAGGACCGGTTTTCCTCAGAGCCTTGAGTTTGCCCTGAAGTGCTTTGTGTAACCAGCAGTAGGCCAGGGAGGCTCTGTTTCCTCTCCCGGGAAGGAGGACGTGAGCATAGTTGCAGATAGATTAGGTCACCTTGAGAATTAGCGAACTACTAAATCATACTGTTAGGAGGAGGTGCTTTTCCTATTCTGGTCCATTAAAAACCAGTGGGTTTGGTGCTGTGATTACTGCGACAATGCATCCTTTCTACTGCACAACTGTACACTGGGAAGCCCTTTTGTAAGGGCCACTGACTGCCCTTGAACTCTTTTGCACCTCTGAAATGGAACTGCAAATTCTCTCCTTGTTTTCTCTGTGGCTTTTTGATTGTATATCATAGAATTCCAGCATGGTAGGGGTTGGAAGAGACCTCTGGAGATCATCTCATCCAATCTCCCTGTTCCAGCAGGGTCATTCAGAGCAGGGTGACCCTTCCCCCTTTAGATATTGATGACCACTGGTAAGATATTTGCAAGTGCTGCTGTGTAAGCTCTAATTTGCTGGCGTTTAGAAGGACGGGATGCGAGGAGGATGTGAACTGGTAATGTACTCTGAGAAAATGAGGTTTGCCCTACTTTAAATAGCAGGAGTTTCCACAAAACGTGTGAGTTATGCTCACACTGAGCTGTGAAGGTCTGTAGGTAGCTCTTCTGGCTTTCTCTCCCCAGAACTTGCATCTGGCCTGATTCTGGCTGCTCTACAGTGAGGGAGGTTGTGTTGGTGTTATGGCAATGTGGGATTTCTGGGTGCGCCTTGAGAGAGAATAGAGTGAAAACCCCTGGGCTGAGCGCTCTGTACCTTTAACATGCCTCAAAAATTGGTAACAGAAGATAAGAACTGCTCCCTCGCTTGGAAAACAGTTTAGCTAAATAAACCAGACTCAAGAGGAGCAGAGTGCCAAGGAGTCCTCCTAGAATCACTGAGAATCCAGCAAAGATGTGGCTGTTCCCCTGCCTGCCTTCTAGACAGGCAGATCTGTTGGCAGTGCTGGGAGTTGTGATCCATGCTGGTATTGCCTTGGGTCGGAAGAGAGTGTCCTATTCTTCTGCTGTCGATGGTGGTGGCAGGCAGCCACTTTGCTTCCTTGCCATCGACAGTTGGGTGTTTTCTGGAGCGCAGAGTGTCTGGAGCAGGGAACCGTCTGCTGCTGTCATAGCTCCCGTTTGGAGTGTTGCTGCGTTGCCTATTTTAAGAAACCGCCTCTTTATCTGGAAACCATGAAGGTGTTTTTCTGCCCCTTCCCTTCAGTAACTTGGCAAAATGAAGTCAAAATCCTGTGGAAGTGCAGACTGGGAGGGACCTTGGGAGGTCACTAGTCCAATGTCGTGCTCAGAGCAGGGTCAGCTGTGAGATCAGAACAGTTCAGTGTATGCAAAGTGCAGAATTGCAGCACAGTAGGGGTTGAAAGGCACCTCTGGAGATTATCTGGTTCAACCGCCCTGCTCCAGCAAGATGCCCAGGATCACATTGTCCAGGCAGGTTTGGAATCTTTGAAGAGAAGGAAACCTCTCTGGGCAACCTGGGCCAGCTTCTGGCACCCTCACAACGAAGTTTTTCCTGATGTTGAGGTGGAACCTCCTGGGTTCTAGTTTGTGCCCATTGACTCTTGTTCTGTCACTGGACACCCCTGGAAAGGGTCTGACCCCATCCTCTTGATACCTTTGGGCCCTTTAGCCATGGATCAACATTGATCAGATCCCCTCTCAGTCTTCTCCAGCTGAACAGCCCCAAGGCTCTCAGCCTTAGCTCAGCACAGAGATGCTCCAGTCCCCTCAGCATCTTTGCAGCCTCTGATGGACTCTCTCCAATAGTTCCTTGACTCTCTTGGAATGGGGAGCCAAGAAAATAATCAACTTTATATAGTCTAGACACACCAACACTGCAAGTTAGTGGCTTGGTACTCTAAAACTTCCAACATCTTAGTAGTGTCAGATACTTAAACTTTGTAATTTTGAGCCTAGGAAAAAAAAGCAACCAAAAATAAAAGACAAATACATATTCCTGCCCCTCCCCCCAGTTTGCTGTAACCAAGGTGTCAACTGGAAACAAGCTTTATTTTGACTATGTAATTTGCCATAGGATTCTCAGAGAAAAGTCCTGTTTTCCTTCTTCTCACAGCATCCTAGAAAAGGTTCCACTTCTTCCCCCAGCACCTTTGGTCCAGGCCTGGCTGAATAATCATACATTTAGCAGTTATAAAATATCTGGCGGTGCTGGTCCTTTGTCATGTGGCGGACACAGCTGTACAGTTGTATTGGGGCCAATGAATGTTTGTGAAGATGAACCTGCCTTGATTAAGCTTCTTGGAGTTTAATGTGCAAAAATAACTAAATGTTGGTCATTTGATCTCAGTTTCTTGAGAATCTGTGAGAGGTTGTGGAGCAGGGTGGGGCTCTCAGCTGCCTCTAGCTTTCTGAAACCCCCTTATTCAGCCTGAAACTGTTCTTGTCCCGTGCAAACGTTTTACAGTGACTTCTTTCAGTGGCAGCAAAGCCAGCTGAATGCACTCTACCTGTTCACGTTGGATTCTTTTACTTGATGTGGGATACGTTTGATGACATGCAGTCCAGCATCTAAAAATAGTGGGCTTTATACCAAGGCCACTAAGGGAGGCATGAAAAATGTACGCAACTGGGTACCTGAGTGAGCACTGGAGCAGATTTTTATGTCCTTATGGGCAGGTCTTTTAAAAACTAAGAATATGTGGGGTTACTCCAAAACTCTGCCTGGGAAGTTGGGGTTATTACAAGCTCTAAATTAAACCTTGATAATCAACTTAGTAGTGTGAGGCTCATGTGAAGAGGTGAAAAGCTGTATGTTGTGTTTGGAAATGGTTTGAGTTAAGAGTCCATCTATAAGGTTATACTTCCTGTGGTCCTTGGAAATGGTGTCTTATAAAACAGTCCCCGATCGTCCTGAAGTTCTTGGGACAACTTTAATGAAACAAGTCAAAATATTCTTGAAAATATTCTACCTTCTAAGAACTCATTCACTTTACTCCTGACAAAGTGGTGTAACATGTTGGTAACTGAGGAACTTTCACAAGCAATGTTGTTTCTCAAGCTCCTTAGCTTTGAGTGAAATAGCTGTTAACCCAATGGTTTTTTATTGTTCTTTGCAAATAAGTGTCAGTCCCTGTTGCACAAATTAGGACAGTCTTGCTTTGCAGGCTTTTGGTAACGTGCAATGGTAGTTGACAGACCACGTCACAAATCACCATTGTGGATTGGAACAGTCAACATAGCGTGGTGTGTGATGAGGGTGTAATGGGGGAATGATGGGAGATTCCACCTCTCCCAGCATCGTTCCCTGCTGGATGGCAGAGGAGAGCCTCCGAGCACCTCCCTGGCTTCCCTGTGCCTCAGTGCTTGGCTGGTGTGTGTGGAGCTCTTGGGAGAGCTTTTGGTTCGTTCTTGTTCTTCAGCAGAATCACTTACTCGGACATTTGTCCTCTTCAGCTCTCTGTGGTTAAAGGTTTCTGGTGTTCTTCTCAACTCTGGGAACAGTCTGGTGCAAGTGACTCAGTCCTGTCTGAATTTCCCAGAAGTTTTCTGCTCCAGTGTCTGTGGCTTTTTCTTTTCCCATTTACTGAATCCCAGCATGGTAGGGGTTGGAAGAGATCTCTGGAGATCATTTTGTCCAACCTCCCTGCTCTGGCAGCGTCACCCAGAGCAGGGGGCCTGGGATCATATTGTCCAGGTCTGTTTGGAATCTCTTCAGAGAAGGAGACTCCACAACCTCTCTGAGCAGCCTGGGCCAGGCTCTGGCACCCTTAGAGCAAGGAATTTTTTTCTTCCTGGTCAGATGGAACCTCCTGGGTTCCAGTTTGTGCCTGTTGCCCTTTGTCCTGTCACTGGGCACCACTGAGAAGAGTCTGGCCCCATGCTCTTTCCCTCCTGCCCTTTAGATACTGATCAGCATTGAGAAGATTCCCCAGAAGAGATCTGGTAAAAAAATACTTAGTTATCAGTCCTACTAATAGCTTGTAATTTGGAAGTCAAGGTCTTCCTGTAGCCTGCTCTTTATTGGACTAAGCAATTGTTGCTCCTCCAGAGCAGCCCAGGGGAGGTGGTATCTCTGATGCTGTCGCTCTGGGCTCGGCAGCTTGCACTGTGCGGTATGTTGGTTGGCTGCAGCTGCTTTTGAGACCTTGCAGCTTCTAGTCTACGGTTCCTTCTGGTGTGGTAACAGACACAATCTTGAATGGAGGAAGTTCCATCTCAGTATGAGGAGGAACCTCTTTATTTTGAGGGTGACAGAGCACTGGAAATGACTGCCCAGAGAGGTGGTGGAGTCCGTCTCTGGAGATACTCAAAACCTGCCTGGATGCGTTCCTGTGTGCCCTGATCTAGATGAACCTGCCTTATCAGGGGGATTGGACTAGGTGATCTCCAGAGTTCCCTTCCAGCCCCTATCATTCTGTGTTTCTGTATTGAGACTAATGTGTACCTGTGGGCACCAACAAGGTCAGCATCACCCAGACTTATCTCTAGCTTTGAGTTTGATCTGGTGTGAACGCTTCCATTCTGTTTTCCTTGAGAGATGCTTTACATTTTTTTCAAGTGGGATTCTAGATGGAAGCGTCCAGTAAAATCACCGGGGAGATGATAAGGGGAGGGTTGGCCCAGGGAGAGGGTGCCTGTTTTCAACTTGCTTCTATGTGTAGCTTCAGTACGGTCACAGGAGGGAAAGCTGGTGTCTCGGGCACAGGTAGAGCCTTCCTGGCTTCTGTTGTCTATCATTTCATTAATACTATCATTAGTACTGTTGTTTTCTTCTCCCTTTGTGTTGTTTTATTAAACTGTTCTTATTTCAAGCCCCAGGGTCTTGCTTTTTTATCTTTTTTTCATCCAGATTCTCCTTCCCATCCAACAGCAGGGGGTGTAGAGCAGCAGGGGGAAGCGGTGGGTCAGTGTTGCCCTGGTGTTCAGCTGCTGGCAGAAGTTAAACCATGACAAAGTCTAATTCCTGATTTTTCTAACAGAAAAGCCAAATGTGATTCTTTAGGCTCATCTACGAACACAAATGTGGGCTAAAGAGCATAGCGTAGATGGTGGGTAAAGTATTTTGTGTTCGGCATGGTTTAATCACTTACCTAATTAGATTTAGGATTGCTGCTTGCAACTGCAGATGACTTCTGTTGCTCACTTACTGGTAGGCCTTAGGAAACCTAGGCTCTTGGATTAGAGCAGAAGACTTCTTCATTCTCTCCTGAGGGTTCTCTTGTGTTTTGTGGTGCTTGTCCTGAGGAGTGTGGGAGGTAGTGGTGTGTCTCAGGTTGAGGTGTGGTCTGTGCATGTGCAGTGCTTACAGTCCAGTTGGCTGTACAGGATTTGGTTTTGGTTGTTTGATGTTTTATTTCAGTCTGTTTTTTTTTTCTACCTCCTTCCTATTTTTTTTCTCTTAAGTAACCTTGAGCCACTGTGTCTTAAGAGGGTGTGTTAAATCCATCACACTAGTATATGAGGGACAGCTGCACTTTCACTTCTTGAGGAGCTCTGTACTTACTGGACAAGGAAGAACAGGGGTGAGGAGCTCAGCTATAGGGATGTTAACATCACAAAGGTTTTTCCAAAGGGTTTTCATGTATGTTGAAGACTACCGCTAAAGCAGGAAGGGAGAAAACCTGTCATGGGAGGTGTGGAATAAGCTAAGTGGAGCAGAGGTGGTTTTCTTATTGTTGAGAGGAAGAAACTGTTGTGCAGAGACTAAAGAGTCTGGTCTCCTTCCAAAGTCTCTAATCCCCACTTGTAGGTGCAGAGGCTTGTGGAGGTGTGCAAGGGTGTGAGCAGGTGTGCTTGTATGCTGCTATTCTCTATATTCTACTTCACCACTGGATCCTTGTTCCAGCAAGTCCCAATTTCATGTTCCTTGTCTGTGTCCAGCCAGTCTGTTACTCCAGAACTCATCCCTTGCAGCTCTTAAGCTTCTGGTTGAGCTGTTTCCCATTGGCTTTGTCTCCTCTGCTTCCTTGCCAGGGATTCTTATCCTGCCAGCAAAGGTGTTTGATCTATAAACTTGTTATTCACTAACAGCTTTCACAAATACTTGTTTCTTGAAGAGCTTTATACGCCCAAGTATTCCTGGTGCCTGAGTCCCATCTGCCACAGGAGCTTTCCATCTCCAGAACGTGACTGAGTAGAGGTGATTCAGCGCATCTCATGACTCAGATATCTAAGGGAAGGGAGAAGCAGCCACCAGGAGGAGGACAGGGCAGTAAAGGATTGCTGCACTGCTGGAAGAAGCTGCTACTTTGTCAGTGGTTGAACAAGGGCTTAGAGTTGGGGTATCTTACTGTTCATTCCTGCCTTCAGATGTCCTGCATGTCCTGTGTTTGTCTGGCATGGCAGAAAGGGATGTGTGTTCTGATGAATTTATAGTTAAAGGCAAGTCAACTAGAATTGTAGGATTCTGAAAGAAGGTTGGAATCTGGTGGGGTTGGTCTCTTCTCCCATGGAACAAGTGACAGGACAAGAGGAAATGGCCTCAAGTTGTGCCAGGGGAATTTTAGACTGGATGTGAGGAACAATTTATTCCATGTAAAGGTTGTCAAGGCCTGGCCCAGGCTGCCCAGGGCAGTGGTGGAGTCCCCATCCCTGGAGGGGTTTCAAAGTCATGGAGATGTGGTGCTGAGGGACACAGTTTATTAGTGCCCTGTCAGTGCTGGGTTAACAGTTGGACTTGATGATCTTAAAGGTCTCTTCCAACCTAAATGATTCTATGATTCTGTTTTACAGTGTTTGAAAATGAGGGGCTGGGTGGGGAAGTGGTGTGTCAAATCTGTTTATCCAGAAATCATTTTGACTAGAATTTCTTGACTTTTAAAGAAAGAGGTGGATTTTTCAAGCTGCCAGCTATGCAGGATCTCATCACAGCTGGTTTTGTCACTTCTCTACAGTTACTGGTTGTGGTTAAAATGAAAACTGTAGAAGTTCTCATCTGAAACATTGCTTTGCCAACATGGGAAAATAATGCATTTGTTTAGGGAAACATTAGTGTGACGTGCCAGTAGAGAAGAGCTTGTTTGAGGCACTGTTGGAAGGCTTTGGATTGAAATGACATCTCATGAACTAGCCTAGCATTTGTCTCTAGCTTTTCTTTTTCCGCTTCTCTAACTTACTTTCAGCACAAATTCTGTACAATTGGAGGAAGTACATCTGAGTAAGAATATACCTTATTTAATAAATAATAGTTTAAAATACCCTTTATATTAGCAGGAGCACGTAGGTCTGTTGGCACAGAATTAAGGGTGAGGGTGCTGCTGGTGAAAGCCAGCTGGGGCAGGCCAGTAGTGAGGGGTGCAGGAGATGCTCCTGCTTGTGTAATTTTTTTTTTTTCTGTCTGTTGTTGGCTGATGTGGGTTGGGCTCTGAAGAAATTGCTGGTAGACCAGGGCTAGTCCTGCTGGAAGCCAGGGCTCTCTGGAAGTGCCAGCTGCTGGCTTGAAGTGGGGCTCCAGTGTCTTGAATAGGTCACTGTGTTGATCATGTTGTGTGCTATGACATGGAAATGCTGGGATGAATGTATAGGATTTGGTGGTGCTGGGGGTGAGAAGCTGGATGCAACCTGGCACTGTGAGCTTGTAGCCCAGAAGCCTGTGTCACCATGGGTAGCAGGTCAGGGAGGGGATCCTGCCCCTCTGCTCTGCTCTGCCCTGGGGAGAGCCCCCTGCAGTGCTGGGTCCAGCTCTGGAGTCCTCAGCACAGGAGAGACAGGGACCTGTTGGAGTGGGGCCAGAGGAGGCCACAGCCATGATGGGAGGGCTGGAACCCCTCTGCTGGGAGGCCAGGCTGTGAGAGTTGGGGTTGTTCTTGCTGGAGAAGAGAAGGCTCTGGGGAGACCTTCCTGTGGCCTTTCAGTATTTGAAGGAAGGCTACAAAAACTTCAGCAACTTTAGCAAATTTTTTGTTGTGACAGGACAAGGGGTGATGGCTTTAAAGTAAAAGAGGGAGTTTTAGATGTGAGAGAAGGAAGGAAGTTTTGATGCTGAGGGTGGTTGGAGCCTGGCTGAGGTTGCCCAGAGTGGCTGGTGGTCGATGCCCCATCCCTGGCACCATTGCAGGTGAGGTTGGCTGGGGCTCTGAGCACCCTGCTCTGGTTGCAGCTGTCCCTGCTCCCTGCAGGGGGGTTGCACTAGGTGACCTTTAAAGGTCCCTTCCAACCCAAACCATTCCATGATCCCATGAATATAAGGTGGAACCACCGGGCTTGGCTGCCCACACCATGGGACAGACAGTGTGTTGCCCTGCGGCCTAGGGCAGAAGCACCAGGACATGGCTACATGGCACGGAGGGGCTCTGTCCCTCGGGTCCCTCTGTCCCCAGTTCCCGCCTCGCCGTGGCGCTGCAGCGCCCCCTGCCGGCCGCTCGGGGCAGACACGGTGCCGCTATTCGGTGCCTTGTGGGATTGGAGCCGGTGCCGCCCCTCCTCCGGATCTCTTGCCTCTCGGCGGGAGCCGGTCCCCCTCCTGATGGCTCCGGAGGAGGCGGAGGGGGAAAGCCCGCTCCCCGCCGGGACGGCAGGAAGGCCACTGCCGCCCCCGCCAAGGGTTAACGCCGCCTCACCTCAGCCGCCCCCGCCACGGCGGGAGGGAGGAGGAGGAGGAGGTGGTGAAGTGTCGTCACTGCGGCGACTCCCGCGCCCGTTACCTAACCGGTGATATAACGCCCGCCCTCCGCTCCCCTTATGAAACGCCCGGGGCCAGGTTCGCAGACCCTGCGAGCCCCGACCGTGCTGCGATGGCACCGGACTCCCCGTTACTCCTGGGGCGTGGGGATGCCCCGGCTCAGCCCTCCCGCCGGGACGAGGAGGAGGATGAGGACTCCTCCTCCTGAAGTTTCACCGACAGTTCGCAGGGGTGAAGGGAAGGTGGGAGCCCTTCACCCACCGTGGGATCCGCCAAGTCGGGCCCTGCTTGGGTGGGACCAAGCCGGGATGGGGATCTGCAGCCACCCCGGTGACGGAGACACTGGGGCTGGCTGTGTCAGCCCGTGCAATGCCCACAGGGGCTTCCTCTGCCTCCCTGCTCTGCCAGGGAGGAGAAAGTGCCTCGAATCCCTTGTAGCTGAAATATTTAAGGAGACTCGATGGGAGCCTAGCTTCCATAGAAAAATCTGGGGAGTTTTCCACCAGGGAAAATCCCGCAAGTTTGCAAGGGCTTGGGCTGAAATACAGAAGGCGTCAGTGGCCATTTCTTTGTTTAGAAATGGGAAGGGGAAGGCAGTAGTGATTCCTGAGCTTTTTCCTTTGGTCTTTAATGCAAATACTTTATTTCAAAACCAGTGCCAATACAGATAAAACAGTCCAGGATTTCTAAATTACTTTAAAATCAGAGTCTCCCTCATGCTTGATGGTATCGAGGGCATTTCTCATGAGACTACCTTCCAAATTGATTAACTTGGGCATGTTAACATCACTCATCTCCTCCCCCCCCCCCCCCCGAGGGATAGTAATACACCTTTAAAGCAAATGGAATTAAGCGTGTGGGATGGAAGGGACCTCTGTAGAACAATAATTACCTAATATTCTCATTTTAGCTGAAACACTATATATATGTCTACTTTAAGGCCAAAAAAAGCCCAGAATAGTCTTCAGATGGGCTCGGTTTCTAGCACTCGCATCGTTGTCTTTCAGCTCTAAGCGACCCCTTTTTATGAATGGTAGGTTTTGCTCAATTGAGGAGACTTCGCTGTTCTCCGCTCCTTCCTAAAATCTGCGGGCTAGAGGGTGCTGCTGAGCACTCGCGAAATCTTCCTGACAATGCGGAGGAGAAGGACTTTTTCAAAAGGTGTGGTTCAAGCTTGTTGAAGTGTCTGTTTGAGAGCTGCAGTGCACAAAAGCGAGATTATCAGATGACTTCCAATTTAAATTCTAGTGCACAGGCTAGAATGTGAAACGTGGACTTAATCCAAAATACTGCTGAGCACCTCACATGTGTGGGGAGAGTATCTTTTGAGGAGATGTTTAATGGCTTTTTGGCAACTTAATTATGACGAGGCACGAGATGGTTCATACAAAAAAAAGTTAAGTAACTTCCAAAAAACTCAAGAAATTTAAATCCTTCCTGTGCTGCTTTTTAAGAGTTGTCTTTATAACATCTCAGCAGCTGAATAAGGACTTGCCAGCTCCATCAGCTTCTATCTGTGCTTGCCTTTGCATTTTTAACTGTGAATTATCTACTAAATAGGCTCCTAAAGGCACCATTGTCTCTGACACAGAAGTCATTTCCAGTATGACAGAGAGGGCTCTGTGTTTAACAGAAAGACTGGTCCTATTTAGAGTGAGAGGTTATAAAAGGTTTGGAGCCATTCCCAGCATGGTATAGATATGCACGTCAGCTTCTTCTATATATTGGAGCATGTGCCAAATCATGCTTGAACACAGGGATACCCGAAGGGGTGTTGTGTTCTCTTCCTAAAAGCGCTGCTTTAGCAGTTGGTTCAAGCAAGATTGCAGGAAGACTTCATTTCAAACAACTGAGGAGGAAGGGAGGAAGAGTCATATTTGATGTTGGCTTGTGTCTTGGGTAGCATCAGGCAGATTTAAATGGTCTAATCCACTTTTTTTTTCCTCTTATACTTGGGAACTGGTGGTTTGGGCTGCCTGAAATTTTGCATCTTCCCATTTAGTGGGAAATAGCAGAACCTTTTACTAGAAGATGCTGTATCGTCTCTAAAGATGATAGCGCTTGCCACCATGTATATGACTTTCCGAAGCCATCTAGGCTAATTAGTCTTCCAAGCCCTTCAATTTTATTACCTAATTCAAGTGCTGGGGACTTCTCCCTGTAGCAGTCACATTAGCTTCAGTCCACCTTTATCATGGACAAGCCACGTGCAGATGCGATAAGGATATGGTAGATTGACCTGCTCACTTAGAATTGTAACTGTCCTGCTGTCCCATTGTTCTGCTGCCTCACGTGAGAAGCTGTGGGTGAATGGGAGCAGCTCTTGCAGGCTCTCATGACGCTGGTGAATGTTTCTCACCTCCATGTCTAAGGTGACACATCTTACATTGTTGCTGTGCTCATCTTTTGTCTGGGTAAAGCCACCAGGAACAGGCTGTGGGGACTTGTCCCCTCTTCCAGCTCCTGAGCAACCTGATCTACTTGGAGATGTTTGGGTTGGACTTGGTGGCCTTTAAAAGTCCTTTCCAACCCAAATCATTTTATGATTCTGTCACACAGAAGTGAAGCAGATGTATGCTTGCCCTCTTGCTTTCTGCTGTGTTAGGGGGCCTGAGCATGCTTTCTGTGGTTGTCCTCCTCCTGCCACCTTCCCACGGCCTTGTAAAATTCCCCGTGTGACGTGATTTTGGGACTTCATGTGTGGAACTCCCTGTGCTTCAACTTCATGACTTTTGAGCAGATTTGCACAGGTTTGGGCATGAGTTTTGTCACCACTTCAGCAGCTCTGCAGAATCCTTATTTTTGTCCCTAGAGCAAAAGCGAACTTCTCAGTGTACAGCTTGTTTTAACATTGCTTCTAGCCAAAATGAATAAAATATCACTGGGTGTCTTCCTGCCTCGATTCCTGTTCTACTTCTGAGCAGTCAGGATCTCTAAGAGTTGAATTCCCTGTTCTGCTGAATGAAATCTCTCCAAGTCTTGCTGCTTTTCAGCTGGATGCCTTTTTTCCCCAGACAGCCTGTGGATGTTAGATTCTACCTATGTCGGCTTCCCCCCTGCTTGCGTTGGCAGGGGAGGAGGTAAATA
This sequence comes from Ceryle rudis, assembly GCA_033439905.1. Classification (NCBI taxonomy): domain Eukaryota; kingdom Metazoa; phylum Chordata; class Aves; order Coraciiformes; family Cerylidae; genus Ceryle; species Ceryle rudis. The sequence continues at coordinate 21,251 of JAAGNO010001473.1, read as the reverse complement.
GATTGTGTGGGTGGTGGAGAGGCAGAACTTGACTGCTCCAAACAAGTAGTAAAGAGTTGTCAAGCTCTTCTACTTCTGTCTGTCTTGTGTGGTACGTGACACGATGAGGACTCACGAAGAAGGGAAGATGTTTGAAAAATTCTAAACCAAAGCAAAGGCTTTTGCCGTGCTCCGATCCATCTTTACACCTGCTCTCTCTTGATCTGTTTGTTACCTGCTGTAGGAGCCAAGGTGTAAAATTTGAAATGTGTTGATGCTACTTGTGCTGACTGCAGGCTCTGCTACCTGGCCTGGGAAGCAAGACGTGAATGGGCTTGTGCTCGAGTTGTTTTTTAAGCATCTGCTTAAAAAAAAAAAAAATCTAAGCCTGGAACATAACCAGGATGTTAATGTAGAGTTTAAATAGATTGAGAGCAAAGGCTTGGAAATACAAAACCCAAGCCAGGTGTGAGGAGTTGTACATATATGATACACACAGGAGAATTCCTCCTGAGCCCTAAAATGACCATGACCAGTAGTGGTCCAAAGTAGTTAAGAGCTGCTGTATAGACCCTCTGTGTGTGTTCTATGTGGTAATCCAACTCTGCATAGCAGTGCTTGGTCTCATGGATTTATTACTATATTTTGTCCATGACCACACATTCAAAACAGTAACTGTGTATTTTATTTTTTTTTATGGCCCTTCTGTGTCGTCTTCTCCCATAAGCCCCTGGAGATCAGAAGTCGAATAAAAGTAGCTTCTTGAGTTGTTCTGACTTCAGGAAAAATTGTTGATTGACTTTATAAGAGGTCAGTGGAAAACTTATCAATAGGTTTAAATTTGTTCCATGGGGGTTCCATGGTTACTGCAAAATGTAAAGGAGCTGCAGATCTCAAGGGCTGAAAAATCCCTTTTCTAATTTAAAAAATAATTTTAAAAAAGCCGCAGAACTTCTGGAACTCTTCTCATTTTTAGAATTTTTAGCAGTTGAGACAGTCACGTAGCAGAAACGTGTCCTTAACAGTTGTCAGGTAGACAGAAACTTTTTACAAGATCTCTAAGAACAGAAATAGCTTTGGGAAGATGTCACAGTACCGTTGCGGGCTTTCCAAAGTCTTCACAAAGATTTCCACTAGAAAATTAAGAGGTCAGAAAATTCTTTTAGGGTGGTGTTTAATTTTGTGCGATATCCAGTGCAGGACAGGTGTATTTGCTGAAGGGGGGTGGGTGTGTGTTTATGTGTGTATATATATTTATATTTTTTATGTGTAAAATCTGACTGTTGATTGGAAGATAGAGCTTTAAAAAAGGGGACTCCTGTGGGTCATAGGCTGGGGAAGAGAAGGGGAAGATGGCACGGCAGGGTCATTTGGTATTTTGTAATGCAGCTGAACATGGCTTGGGCTCTTAAATGACAGGTTCTGGGAGAGCCCTTGCAGCTATTGCATCACTTGCCAAAAATAGCATCTTTACTGCATAAGGCAGCCTGTCTGCAGTGTGGATGGGCTTGAGAAATTAGCGTTTCTTGTGAATGATGTTCAGTCATTTTTGCTTCTCAACTAAGCAGGTTAAGTCTAAATTCTCAGGCAGAATGAAGTAAAAGGTTTTATTTTTCTCTCTCTCAGGGTGGGGTGAGTTTGAAGGGGGGGGGGGGTGGAAAGCAGTGCCCACAGTTCTGTCTGCAGTATGATTCTAAAAATACATTTTTAAGCTTACTGAAGTTACAGTTTAAAGACACTGATAAATATGTTCTTCTATTGTAAATGTCTGGGGACGGGAAAAAAAAAAAGCCAAACATTGCTTTGTGCAGCATGAGGTACTCTGCTCTTCTCATCAATCACTTAAAATTTAGGAGTGGTTCAGTTTGTGTGGGTGTTTGGGGTTTTTTGGTTTTTTTTTATTATTATTTTTCTTTGTTTTAAATGGCAATTATACAATGCAGGCAAAGAATAATGCTCAAGTAAATCTGTATTAAAATCCACAAACCTCAAATTCCTTCCCTTGAAAACAGAAGGTATCTTCTATAGGGGCATTTTTTTATTATTTTCCCCTTTCTCTTATTCTGAAATCTTAAGTCGAGATGTACCAGCAAGGGAGTGTGTTTGTATTCCAGTGGTGTTGCTGAACCAGACAGGTCTGCGGCACAGCATTTTATTTTTAGACTCTAGGTTGCCATTTTTATCCCTTTAAAAAAAAAATAAAAAATTCATCAGTGTCTGGGTGACAGGCCATTGGTTTTTATAAATGTGTCAGACCACGTTTTTTCCACCTCTCTCTCTTTCTCCTTTTATGTCCCGCTATATACATTTCTTTTTTGGGGGAGAGGGGGAAACAAGGGTGAGGGTTTTAATTCATGCATTAGATTTTTTTTTTTCAATTCACAGCTCTTTAGCGTCACACAGTTCATTCATCTTCTCTACTTGTGTGCTTACGCAGCTTTGCCTATTGTCTGCGGTGGGTGAACCGTTCTGGTGCACTGAGCCGAAGGCATGGGCAGAGGTGGAATGGGTTTGCTGCTGGGCTGATCACCTCTGCTGCCCTCTCTGCTCACCCCCAAAATCCCCTGCTGTGGCACTGCTGCTGAGAGTGTTTTGTATGTTGCTTTGGGCTACTTGTCAGGTACAGAATTACTCCCTGGAGAAGCTGCTGAAGCACTATTGCAGGGCTGCAGCAGTGATGGGAGGGCTGGAACCCCTTTGTTGTGAGGCCAAGCTGAGAGAGTTGGGGCCTGGAGAAGAGAAGGCTCCAGGGAGACTGTGGCCTCTCAGTGCTTCAAGGGGCTCATCAGGAAGATGAGAACAGACTTTTCAGCAGGGCCTGTTGTGGCAGGACAAGGAGTGATGGTTTTAAACTCAGAGGGGAGTTTTACAGTAGAGAATGAAGAAATGTTTTACACTGAGGGTGGTGAGACCCTGGCCCAGGTTGCCCGGAGAGGTGGTTGATGCCCCATCCCTGGAACCATTCCAG
>JAAGNO010001473.1:0-14651 GCA_033439905.1 Ceryle rudis | reverse complement strand
GACCACTGTGCGTTTGTGTCTCCTGTCATTTGTGTCTCGTATCTCTAGCTGCAACCTCCCTCTCTTTCGTGAAGAGATGATCAGTGGTGGTCTGAAAGTCCACTTGTGTGTTGAGATGGGGAGGGAAGAAAAGCAGAATTCTTCTGATGCCTTCTGATGTGAGGAAGCCTGGAAGCATGCGACTAATAGAATGTACTAAAACCAACCAAAAAGTTAGGCTTCCTATGTTTCCCATTTTCCTTCTGATCCATTAATGGGTAGCAATGGACAAATTCTTGCTGCAAGTTTGTAGTTGCGTTTCCAGAGTTAAGTCTCATCCCGTGTTTCTGTCTTGTATCTCAGAGCTTCTCCAGCAGGTCAGGTGCCTTGCCCTGACTGTGCTCTTCAGAGTCAGAAACAAGTTGGGGTTTTTTTTCCTCCTTTGACACACCCTAATTTCCAGTCTTAATTGTAACTAACTTTTATTTTCTTCCCAATGTTAACCTAAGCTTCTCCTTTTCTGGTGGTTACGCAATTGAGCTTATGAAGAGCAAACTTCCCATTTAAACTACTTATTGTATTATTGCTTTCTCTTACTATGGGAAGCGCCTCGGTGGATGCAATCAGTTATAAGTTGTCTTTATAGCTGCATCAGAATGGCAATTTAGAATCCACTTCACATTCAGCCACTGCCCTCTAGGTACCTTTCTTCTACAGCTTCACCTCAACTCTAGGCAAAGTTGGTCTCAAGCATTCATCTTGACAGCGGGTACCACGAGGCCACCATGTAATATCTGGCAATATTATGTTTTTATCTATTCTGGTCTATCAAACCTTGTCATCCTTTGTGGTGTGATGCCATGCTCCTTCTCATTAGCAGAGTTGCTTGCAAAGTTCTTGAAGTGCTGTGGTCATTAGGAACTGTGCTGAACAGGATTTGTGCTGAGACAGGTCCTTGAGGAGTGGAACTGGTAACTTTTTTTATCCTGATAAAATTCCTTTGGTCTGAACTGTTGTAGACACCTCACCAGGTAGCCCCTGATGATTCTAGGATTCTTATGTTTGGTCCCAGTCATCATTGGGTATGGTCATCACATCAAAATACTTTCTTTGGCCTCATAGGCCTGGAGCATAACTCTTGCTGAAACTGCTCACACTTTCATATGAAAGTTTGGCACAGTTTGCCTTTTGATTAAAAATGGATCTTGCGCTGAATTTTATCTCTATCTCCCCTTTTTTTTTTTCTATGCTTGTGAATTTTCTGACACTTTCTGTGGCTTTGACTTGAAATGAATATGCCCAGAGCTTGCCAGATTGCTTGTTATCCTCTTCTGTTCACAGGTGTTGGTTTTTTGTCACCATGTCACTGACTTGAATGTATTTTTCTGCCTGTTACAAATATATAGGGAAAGAGGGGGGAAAAAAAAAATCTCAAATTTATTCTAGTGACTTCTTATGTAGAGCCTTCTTTCAGCTTTGTAGGCTCCAAACCCAGAGGCCCTTCTACTGGCTGTTCAGTTCCTTCAGAAAAGCAACTTATCTATGTGCGTTTCCAGTGACAAACACTGAAATAGGCTGCCCAGGGAACTGGTGGAGTGCTCATCCCTGGAGGGGTTTAAAATCTGTGGAGATGTGTTGCTGAGGGATGTGGTTTAGTGGCGACCTGGCAGTGCTGGGTTAATGGCTGGACTCAATGACCTTAAAGGTCTTTCCCAACCAAAATGGTTCTATGCTGCTCTGAAAGCATTCAGATGGTGCCAGTCCCAAGCTACCTCATCTTCAAAGTTTTCCTCTTGTATTCACTAGAGGCGGGAAGAACCAGAAATAGTAATTTGAATGATCTCTGTGCATGTGCTTTCTTGGCCTGGTTGTAATTGCAGTGGCAGGCAGCATCTGTCATGGATTTTATGATGATGAACAAATGAGAACTTGGTTTTTTTTCTGACTATTAGTACCATGCAGTAACTCTTATGTCAGTGTCCTACTAAGGACAAGGCAGCTTATAGGTTCTGTGTGTGTTCAACTTGAGTCTTGAGCCCATCATAGAAGCATTTACATTGAAAAGATGGTTAAGATCGAGCCCAGCTGTTAATCCAACACTGCCAGGTCACTACTAAACCACGTCCCTCAGCACCACATCTCCAGGGCTTTGAAGCCCCTCTAGGGGTGGGGACTCCACCACTGCCCTGGGCAGCCTGGGCCAGGGCTTCACAACCCTTCTGGGGTGGAAGTTTTTCCTAATTACCCAGCGCTTGGCCTTGAACCCCACACCACTGGCCTTGGCCCATCAATCTAGCCTGACCTGATCTCTTTGTAGAGCCTCCCAACCCTCAAGCAGATCAACACTCTCACCCAGCTTAGTGTCATTTGCAAACTGACTGAGGCTACCCTCAATTTCCCTCATCCAGATCATTGATGAAGATATGATCTGAACAACTTCCTGGCTGTTGCAGGAGTGAAGTTTAGGGCACTGTTGGGTTCACCTGACATTTTCTGGATCAAAAGACTTGAAAGCAGCAAAGTTCTTAAATTTGCAGCAGGATGGGTTTGGGGCTTCTGACCTCAGGAGACAGGCCGATAGTGTCCTCTCTCCTCCCAGACTCATATCAATCACACAGCAGCCCATGACTAATGGGAAAGACCTCATGGCCAAGACTTGAGTGCGAGTATGTGTAAGATGATTGCCCTGGAACTGGGAGAGCTCGCAGAGGCAATAGGAACTGATACTGCACAAGTGTTGCCTGTGACCTTTGAGCTCTTCCATATGGTTTTCTTGCTGGGGTTTCTAGATGATGTCTAGCTCTTAAAGTCTAAAAAAAAAATCTGGAGAGCGTGCTGCCCAAACCCTTTTCTTGCTGTAGTGCTGGATGAAATGGGAACTTGTCAGTGCTGCAATATTTATAGAATATTTTTCTACCCACAATCCTGGTTCCTAGACACAAGCTGTTACCAAGTGTTTGGTTCTGGGAATTGAACCTTTTTCCATAGCACATCTTTTCAAAGCCTGACCATTAGGTGTTAGCTCCTTTGTGCAGGAAAAAAACCTTTGGGGGGAGGAGGGGAGGGTTGTGGGGGGTGTGGAGGGGTAGGGGGTTGGGAGAAATACATACCAAATGTCTAGGATTTCAGCTTGGGTTCGGATGATCTTTCTGATGAGGCTTCTGATTTCAGCCAGTTCACTTGAGGATGGAAGTGAAGTTTAGTCATTTTTGCACCGAGTTTTCTGTTTTTCTTGAATAAAAATGCAGGGAGTTAACTGCTGTCTTATTAACTTGCAGCCAGCATGCTTATCTTCTTTGTTCTTTGTTAAATATGAGCTGGCATGTGTTAGACTGCGTTAGCGTTCGCTCTTTGGGACTTCAGTGCTTTCTAAATTTGGCATCACTAAGCCGGTGCCCTGTTTGCTTGAATCAATTGGGGCTGCTATTTTTAGCAACAAAAGGGAATTGAAATAGCAATTTTCTTTCCATGTAATAGATCCCCAAGAGGAATACTGATGCAAGCTTTCTGTCATCCCATATCCTTCCCTCCCCCCCAAGCACTCGGACGAAAGGCAGCTGTCACGGTTTGCGGCTGTATTAATCTTTAATCAATCGAGTGTTTTCTGCATTCAGGTGTTTGGGGGGGGGGGGATGGTGAGGAAGGGTCACAATGAGGATCTGCCTAGAATAACTAAGTGCTTGTGTATGGTCTGTGCAGGCAGAATTTGTGGGTGATGGCAGGGATAGACAGAGCAGCTAAAAATAGGATTTGCTTCCAGTGTTTCTCCCATCTATTTTTTGATGCTTGATTTTGATAAGGTTGATTGGGCTCTTACTAAAAATAGCTGTTCCTAGCAAGCTGAGGACAAAAAGTAGAATATTTTTAACTGTCGCAGACCAAAATACTTTTGTTGGCTAGAGATAATCTAGAAGCTCTGTATTGGTCAAATGTCAGTGATTTATATAAATCTGTAATAAGTGAAGCACTGCTTGATGCCAAGCAGGGATAGTCTTTTCTCCCCTTGCTAGCTTTTGTTTTCCCCAGGAGCTGTCATATTCTTGATATAGCCTCTGTGTTTTGTAGCAGAAGAATCTCAAGTCTTCAGTTATTTATGTGCTGTACTTTAAACCTCCACTAAGGTTAGCAGTGCGGAGAAGTTCCTCTCAACCATCTTGCTTGAACAAGCCCCACTCAATTCCTGGCTTATTCTTCATGTCAATGCCTGCTTGAGCTGGGTGCTGCGACGTGACAGACCCTCACTTCTGTCTCCATTTGGTCTCGCAGGACAGGGATTGCCCTTCCCCATGAGTGGAGGACGTAGCTGAGAGACTAGCTTTGCAGTGGCCATTTTAACAACACATTTGACTACCTCTCAGGGGCTCACAAATGTCGCTGAGCCACCCTCTTTGAGGGTTTTTGTCAGGAAGGGTGGAGGTATTCCCAAACTGCTCAACCCATGTCTTTCAAGGGGGAATGACATTGTAGTGCCTCGAGTTCTCCTTCACAGCTAACAACGTGCGTGAGCGCATCTGCAAGGCTCTGAGAGATTGTGTAAGAACTCACACTTTTCTTAATGAAACCAACAAAATGGCTGAAGAACCATGAATTTGTAGATTGAAGAAGCTCACCGAGAACATGCGTGACAGCTTTTAGCTTCCTTGTGCAAGTAGCCAAAGGAGGGCCAGGAGTATGCTGGGTGCTGCTTGCTTGCAGCAATATGGCTAAAAGTATTCCATGCTTTATCACCATGGGGTGTCTCGGAAGCTTATTTTGCTGTGGAAAGTGTGTGTTTGTACGTGAACACAGGCTTGATGTCTTTAAGCTTTGTCTTCCCTGTCATCTAACCTTGAATCGGGGAGTCACGAAGCTATAATCTCATTTCAGTGTGATTGCTCTGCAGAACTGTAGTTGAATTTTCTATGCTTGCTGTTGCTCCCTCTCCCAGTGTCAATGCTGGTCCTTGCTCCTGTCGGGAGACAAGAGGATTTTTACGTGCCTGCCACATGGCGCTTTATTGCACCATTCTTTGCTTTTGTTTTAACACGTCCCAACTGCTTCAGAAGCAGATACAAATATTCTTTCTGGGCCTTGAATATTCATGTTAGTCACAAAATGGACAGTAGTGGTCTGCTGGGTGATGCTTTTAACTGGATGTAAAAAGGTAGTCCCCTTTTTTAACAGTGGTGAATGTTTATCTTGTTTAAGAAGGATATGCTCTTTTTGGAGGGGGGCCAGAGGAGGCCTCAGCAATGATGGGGGGGCTGGAACCCCTCTGCTGTAAGGCCAGGCTGAGAGAGTTGGGGTCGTTCATCCTGGAAACGTGAAGGCTCTGGGGACACCTTTTTGTGGCCTTCCAGTATCTGAAGGAGCTCACAAGAAAGCTGGGGAGGGATTTTTTTACAAGGGCTTATAGTGATATGGTGAGAGGTGACGGCTTCAAACTGGAAGAGGAGACATTGAGATTAGAAATGAGGAAGAAGTTCTTTACTCAGGGTGGTGAGATACTGACACAGGTTGCCCAGGGAAGCTGTGGGTGCTCCATCCCTGGAAGTGTTCAAGACCAGGTTGGATGGGGCTTTGAGCAACCTGGTGTAGTGGGAGGTGTGCCTGCCCAGGGGGGTGGGAACTGGATGATCTTTAAGGTCCCTTCCAACCCAGGCCATTCTGTGATTCTCTGATAATCTGTAGAGCTGGGATGACAATCTCTGCTCCAGAAGGTACAATGGTAACTAGCAGTGCTGGGCATGATTTAGATGGAATAGAGTGAGGGGTCGATGATGTCCTAGGCTTGGTATGGATTAAATATCACCAGCAGCTGCTGGCCTCATCAGTTGGGAGGGGCCACAGTCAGGATAAACAACCAAACCAGCCAATGGGGTAGCTGATACCTCACTGATGTCATGCCCCTGTATCAGGGGAGAGCTTGGCTGGGGGGCGGTGGTGGTGTCTGTTTTCAGCTTGTTTTGGTGCAGCTGCAGGAGGGAAAGCTGGCATTTCAGGCACAGGTACAGCCTTCTTGGCTTCTATTACTCACTTTGTTCTATGATTCCATGATCCTGTGCACCTCTTTGGAGGTGGTGGATGTTTTCTAGGTGACTTCTTATTTGGGAAGGCAAAATCCTTCTTTTCTGGAGAGAAGTCTGTGGCTTTAGCCCCTGAAGTCATGTACTACTGGGCATATTAATCTCCTAGGCTAAAGTCCCTGGCTTCTTACACACCATGTTTTACAGGCTTGGTCTATGGCAGATGACTTCTATATATGCAATGGCAGTTGAAAGATCTCTGGCCTACATACGGGGTCGCTTCCCCTTCGGTGGGCAGATGATGCTCCATCCTGCTGTCTTTGTTCAGACACCTTAGTACTACACAAAGTTTCTCTTTGCACACTTACATGTCCAAAGCATTGGTGAGTTCAAAGTCGCATACACACATGTGGTATCCATGATGACTAGCACCAAGGGTAATTTTAAGTGTTTTACCAGTTTTCCCACTTGTTGTCTACTGCTCTAAATAGGATAGAGGGACATTTGGAATAAGACTGTTCATACACAAGTGAAATGAGAACTGGGAGTGGAGAGTAAACCCCTTGCTCAGATAATGGGTTATAACCCATGATACCAATGATTTTGCCAATCTCGCCAGTCAGGGAAGTGTTGTTATGTAGAAAAGCAAGAGGTGTTCCTTTTGGTGTGCTGGATATGCTAGGGCCAGGCTGTGTGGACTCTGAATCTCGACAGGAGGCTTTGGGCAGGTTTTTCAGAATGGAGAAAAGATGTTGTGGTCTTGCACTTGTCAGCTCTGCCTGTACGTAGGCTACTTTCAAATAAAGCTTGTCTTGAGATGGGAATCTGTTCTAGATACAGTGCCATTATTTTGGGAAATACCCTGTGTCCAGAGTTGCTGAAGTCTGGCTAGAGGTAACTTCTTAGGGTACAGCATCTCCAGCCCAGTGCAAGTGCATATAGCGATTTATTAAGAGTGAGCTGTTTTCAGAGTATTTCATGTTACTGGACACCTTTGCTTATTTTTCTTCCATTTCCCTTTATTTTCCTTCCCCTTATTTTTCTTCCTTTCCCCCCCCCCCCCCCTTCAAGATGGATGTTGATTTCTTTGCCTTAAAATCAGCCAGCACTTCAACACAAGCTTCCATTCAGGCAAACTTTAACTTGGTGGGCTTGTACAAGAGCTGCCTGGGCACTCTTCTCACTTCCCTTCTGGAAGAGACGGCAGATGGCTGCAGTGGGAAGCGACTTCAGTTAGTCTGACTACTGAGTAAATGTCTATCATCACACTTCTGAGTTGGTGTCGCTTTCTTCTACAGACAATCACTTATTCCTACCCTTCTTGCTTTGCTGTCTCTAAGCTCTGCCAGCTGCAGTTGGTTTAACTTTTGTTGGAAGGCAGTCTGTAGGAGAAACAGAATTTAAAAGCTTCATCCCTACTTGGAGTTAAACTAGCTTTGGCATATCAAGTTGATAGGAAAAAATAACCACTCCAAAGCTGTGCCAGTTTAAAACTACAACATTTGGCTCCAGAGTGAAATGAGATGAAAGTAATCAATGTGAAAATTGCGAGTGCCTTGTTTAATAAAGCTTTTTTTAAAATTGTTCTCCTCTTCCCCGTAGCAGGTGCACTTTAGGTAATCTGAAAGGTGGAGGAAATACCTGTGAACCCACCAATGCTTTGGATACCCACCAGACTGCTCACTAGGATCCCAGAAATGGGCAGTAACTGCAGCTGCCTGCCTGGACTGGGTATGGGACAGGACAGTACAGGTCTGTGTTAGTGCAGAGAGGTGGTCGATGCCCCATCCCTGGAGCATTGCAGGTGAGGTTGGTCAGGGCTCTGAGCAACCTGCTGTGGTTGCAGCTGTCCCTATTCCCTGCAGGGGGTTGGACTGGATGACCTTTAAGGGTTCCTTCCAACCCAAACCAGTCTATGATTAGCATATGTTTCCCCTTGCAGACCTCTGGTGCTGATCTCGATGGCCTCTGCACCAGTGCAGCCATTGATGGGAAATTCGTTTGCTTAAACTGGGTGAGAGCTGAGCTGGGCAGCTTCTCTTTAAGGGCATTAGGAAGAGAAATGTGGCCTAAGAAAAGGTTTTTTGTTTTTTTGTTTGTTTTTTTTTTTTTGCATTATATGTTTGGAAAGCAGCCCTTATACTCTCTGTGCGTGTGTGTGCGTGTGTGTTCTTCAAGATGATTTGGGGGCATGGAGCAGGAGACCAAGTTATCCTTCCCAAACTGAAGCTACTAATGAAATAATGGTATTGGTGCTTTCTTGTGAGAAGGCACTTGTGTTTATTGCTAAGAAAAACTATCTGCATACTTTGTTCTGATGCCTGTGTCTTTACCTGCAGCAGAAGCAAACAGTAATGTGTATCAGCTAGTGCTTGTTTATGTAGGGGATGGCTCAAATATTTTATTTTTCTTTCCCTGGTGGAATTTTCTGTCATTTGTCTATATTGGATTGTTTAAATTGCTGAAGCTCTGTTCTGGGGAGTACTTTAACCTCTGGACTCCAGGTTATTTTAATTTCAAGTAGAGCCTAAAAGGGAAGAACTGTCCTGTTACTTGTCATTCAGTTAGAAGTCCCTGGTCTTCAGCTTCTTAAGTCTCATGCTCCAGTCGATTCTATTACAATTTACTGAAGCAGTGGGTTTCACAAATGAGCTAAATATCTTTGACTGAAATTAAAGGCTTAGTAAAGCACAAGTACAAAGTTCTAGACCTGCTTTCCAGAGTCCCTGCCTTATGGATCATGCACTGTCAGCTGTAGCTGCTGGATACTGAACAACTCTTGGTGTCAGAAAACAGTATTTTAAAATGTTAAGCTTGTTATCTGGGAATAAAGGGATTAAGTCCATAAATTTAGAGTTTGAAGGAGACAACATGAACAGCCATTCCTTGTAACACATAAGTCTTTAGGTACCTTGCTAAAACATAGAATCCCAGCGTGGTAGGGGTTGGAAGGCACCTCTGGAGATCTCATCCAACTCCCCTACTCCAGCAGGGTCACCCAGAGCAGGGTGCCTAGGATCACATTGTCCAGGCAGGTTTGGAACCTCCCCAGAGGAGGAGACTCCCCAGCCTCTCTGGGCAGCCTGGGCCAGGCTCTGACACCCTCACAGCAAAGAAGTTTTTCCTGATGTTGAGGTAGAACCTCCTGGGTTCCAGTTTGTGCCTGTTTCCCCATGCCCTGTGACTGGACACCACTGGTAAGAGTCTCTTCTTGCTCCCCACCCTTTAGATGCTGATGAGCACTGATCAGATCCCCTGTGTCTTCTCCAGCTGAACAGCCCCAGGGCTCTCAGTCTTTTCTCATAAGAGAAATGCTCCAGTCCCTTCAGCATCCTCAGAGCTTCTGTTGGACTGTCTCCAGTAGTTCCTTGTCTCTCTGGAACTCAGGAGCCCAAAACTGGGAAGAATACTTTAGAGGTGGCCTCTTTAGGGCAGAGTAAAGGGGGAGGAGAACCTTCCTCGAGCTGCTGCTGACACTCTTCTGAATGCACACCAGGAGACCATTAGCTTTCTTGGCCATGAGGGCACATTGCTGTCTCAAATATCGTAAAGGAAACAACCCCTTCACTGAGCCACTGAAGTTGACTGTTTACCAGATTGGGTAAATTTAGGACATGTCCATTTCCTGCTGGAAGCCTGGCGAGGAGTGGTCCTTGTGCAGGTTTTCACTGTGCTCTTGTTCGCTTCGTTGGTTTGCTGAAGCCAGAGTGACCTGTGTGATAATGCACAATGGGAAACCCAAGATCAGCAGGGCTGGAACTGAAGCTGGTTAGTCCTCCAGTGGAAGGGATGGTCCCATTCTGATGGACTGTAGTGCTGTCTGGCTTAGTGGGTGACAGTACTGGTGTGGGTTTGGTTACAGGCAAGTGGTCTCCTGGGAATGTATTTGTGATTTCCTCCCCATTAACTGCTGGTTTTGTCGTTTGGACCCTTGCTTGACCTTTCTATATGTGGATTTTTCTGTGACATAACGGTTACTCGCACTTCCCTTATCACAGCTGGGTTGGAAGTGGCAAAATGGTGTGACACGGACACGTGGTTTTTTTCATAATGTTCATTGAGGCTGGCAGTACAGCAGCTGCAGCTCCTTTACTAGCCAGAGCATCCTGCGCGTGTGGTACGTGTTAGTGTGCGAACAGCACAGTCCTTATCGCGCTGGACCTGTGGCATCTTGCAAAGAAACCTCGAAACCAGGGAAGGAATAGATGGTACGGCATCTTTGGGCACTTGCCAATCAAGCCATTCAGGCTTGAGCAGGATCATTGCTGGTGCAAAGTTGCTATTACCTCTACTTGGTATTATTTATACCTAGCTGGCCCAGAACCTGTAGTGGTTACAGCGTTTCCTTGCTGTTAGTACTCAAACAGAAATATTCTGGCTGCTGTTTGTATGCCAACTGTTGTGGGTGATCTGCAAGCAATGACTAATCATGTCATCTGCAAACACATCTCCTTTGGGTGCCCTAAAGGGAATTTGTTGCCGACTCCCAGTGCTAGACGACACCTCTGCCTGCTCTGAGGTTCGCTCAGGTAGCGGGTGGCTTGAGAGTCGAACCAACAGTCTCAGTTAATTGTTCTACAGCATTAAACACAAATAAATATCCAGTATATTCTGTAGCCACTTGGAGAATGAGAGCAGAGACAGGCAAATGAGCAGAGGGCTAAATGAGTACAGATGTTGAGGTGCAGGCATTGGGTTTGAGAAGGAAGAGCAGAGAGAAAAAGGAAGTGGTGCTGAATGTGCTTTGCTTAAACAGTAGCTGAAAAAGCACATTGTGGATGGAGGAAATGTTGGCTAGTGAGCAAAGTGAAATGATCAGCTACTGGTATGGCAAGGGCCATGGAATAATCCGTCAAACTAATGGCAGTGTTGAGTCACTCGGAGCTTCTCAGCATGTGGGAAAGAATCCTAGAAAGACTTGAGGCTTGACACAGATCCCAGTCACCCACCAGTGAGAAAGTTAAAGGTCTAGAAACCCAGCTTGCAACTGATGGCTGTACAAGTCACTCATGCCTGCTGCTGGTAACTACAGTGGTCACAGGGATCTGAAACCTGCTGGAGAGTCACTGGCAGACACCTGTGGCCTGTGTCCTAAAATATTTATTTTATTGGGTGCTTTAAGATACTCTTTATTTTACTACGTAATTAAAACTAAATTGAAAGCTGGTTTAATAGTAAACTCTTTGGGGTTTTTTTGGGTTTGGTGTGGGGTTTTTTTGTGGGTTTTTGTTTTTGTTTTAGTTTAATGACTTGGAAATCTCTTAGCTTGCAAAGCTTCTGAAGAAGTGTAGCAGGCCAGGGGAGTGGCCTGAGAAAGGGGGCTGAACCTGATTCTTGGAACAACTGTTGGGCTCCTAACTCCATCTCTTCCTCCCTTACATATGGAAAGATTTGGGCGAATCCCAGAAGGGTGAGGGTTGGAAGGGACCTCTGGAGATAACCTTGTTCAACCCTGCTGCTCCAGCAGGGTCACCCAGAGCAGGGGGCCCAGGATCACATTGTCCAGCAGATTTGGAATCTCTCTAGAGAAGGAGACTCCGCAATCTGGCTCAGGCTGCCCAGAGAGGCTCTGTCACCCTCAAATGACAGTTGTACACCTCTTCTTGAAACTGATGTGTCCCTTGGCTGGAACAAGGACTTTAATAGCCTACTAGTGAACCCATTGGGGTTATTTCTGTGAAGGAACTAATGTATATTTGTTGTCTTTTTTTCTTCAGTGGTCACAGGAGCTACTGATGGGATTGGAAAAGCCTATGCAGAACAGGTAAGAATTCATATCATTTGGAAGTTTGTCTCAATCCTTGGCAAGCTGTTATGGTGTCTGGCAAGCAGCAAGTCATATCTCCTTGCCTTTAACATAGCTATCTGTGGAGAAAGGTCTCCTTCCTTGCCTCCCACTGGTGATCAGCTGTTATGGTTTAGGGTCAGGGCAGCTTGCTAGACCTATAGCAGATGCTCTCTGTTAACCCCTCTCCTTCCCCAGAGGTGAAAAGAAAGGAAGTAAGGGAGAAAGACATAGCAATTAGAAAAGGAAAATAGAACAACTTTAATGAAAACAATAATAATAAGAATATATATAAAACCAGTATGGAACCCAAGCCCTTTGGCAATTACATCACCACTGATGCTGTGGAGCAGACACTGGGAAAGTCCTGGATTGGGCCCAGCAGTAGATGGGAACTGTGTTCAGGAGCTAGATTCTGGTATTGGATTCAGGAACACACAGATTGGGACTGAAGGCAGAATGGACAGTGTCCTTCTCGGATGCTGGCCATGGAAGAAGCTGGAAGAGCTGAGCTGAGCAGGGGCTTGACACTCCTGATCCATTAGCTTTATATCAAATATGACATATATGGGCTGGAATCCCTCACTGGTCAGTTTGGGGTCACCTGCCCTATCCGCTCCTCCCTGCAGGTGCTGCCTTTCACTTCCCTGCACCCCACAATGTGCTACACAGGATCCAGCAGTGGCCTTGGCCTGCACACCAATCCTTGGTAGGAACTCTTAACCATGGGCTGTTATCAGTGCCAGCAGCAGACACTGCCTGGGAAAACAGGCTGCTGACTTCAGGCAGTGCAGTCAGATAGAAGAACTGAGCTGAAAAGTAAAATCACTGAACAGAATTAGTTCTGTTCTCACTCAAACCAAGACACCAGCCAGAAGTTGTATCCCATTCACATTAATTTCCTTTATTTGTGAGTTCTGTTTAAGCCCTTTCCTTGTCCTTCGGGTTTTTTGTTTGGTTTGTTGTTTTGTGTGGGTTTTTTTATGTGTTTGTTTTTGGTATGTTGTAGGTGTTTTTTGGTTTTGGTTTTTTTTCAGCTGTTACAATAACTTTCTCAACCCTTGGTATTTCCTTTTGGTATTTCAAGGCACTGACTAAATGGCATTTCTAGCTGCCTCAAGTATGTTCCAATTACTCCCTGTAGTTCGTGAAGTCTCTGAAGCTGGGTTTTACCTCTTAGCTTAGCTCTTTTACTGTACTTTTGCTCTTGATGGATATGTGGGCTCCAAATCTGGTACTGGATTCTATTGCTTAAGACAGAAAGTGCCCATTAGTGTGGGGCAATTTAGCCTGTAAGCCTGGAGAACATCATGACAAATAGTGCTGACTATAACACTTTATAGCAAAAATAACTTTCAGCTTCACTTTGATACTGATGCTGAGCCTGTCTGTACTCACTGAAACACCAGCATGGCTTTGTGTGAGGAGATTGGCTGTAAGAGATTCCCTCTTCCTTGAATTTTTTGTTCTGCAGAGCCCATGGGGAAGTGTTCCCCTTCATGGGTAGGTAGTCTTTGTCCTGCAGATATCCCTGCCATCTGCACACCCCCTGCCTCCGAATACTTTTCTGCTTTGCAGAAAGAATCGCAGAATCATAGACTGTTTTGGGTTGGACATCTCTGGGTCTTTTCTATTCCATGGGACCACCGCTATTTCAAACACTTGAGTACATGAATGTGAGCTTGTCCTTAGTGTCACACGCTGAGATACTTTGCGGTCAAGTATTTGCCTTCACTGCCTTGATCCTGTGGAATGAGAGAATGAGTGTTATTCCATTCTCCCTGCCTTCCATGCCTACTGTTGGCTTTATGAAGAGTTTATTCAAGTGAGCCCAGTGCTTGGTGGATGTGTTCATCCTTTTGTGGACAGTCATCCTCATAGCACCAGATCAGTTCTTTGAGCAGACAGCTGAAGTTACCTGTTAACCTGACCTTGGTTGCAGTTTGTTAGCAGCTCCTAGCGTGGGTACCTTTGGTTTCATCACACCTTGTGAGAGGTCTAGCATGAGATTTCTTACACTTGGAGATCCGCACATGGGAGCAAGGTATGGAGTTCACTGACAAACTTCATTGTACTCCTCTCTGAAAGAAGCTTTTTAGGTTTGCATACTTCTGCTAGAAAGGTAGATGAGACTAAATCAGTTTAGGTTGTCACTCTACTATGTGGTGGTGTTGGTGTTTTTTTTTTTTTTTTTTTTTTTTTGTGCTGCTTCTTTTTAGTTTCTTTGGTTTTGTTGTTTTGGTTTGGTTTTTTTGGAGGTGGGTGTGTGTGTGTTTGTTAGATTTCCTTTAAGACCCATTCTCACCTGCTTCCTAAGGCAGTGGAAGAGTTTTACTGGAGCAATGACAACTTACCTGTTTTTTTTATATGTAGGTGTTAAGTGTCTGAAAGGCAGCATCACTGTGAACAGTGGATATACTGGTTTTACATGTCCCTGGAACAGGGACTTAAGAGTAGTCACAGGCATTGTTTTCACCCAAGAGTCATTCAGATATGTAGCTCTCTTTCTGCAGACACTCTTTAAATTGAGCCCTTAGGTCACATTCCAAACTTGGCAGTGGTAAGTCCAGTTTGATGACCAGGGTGGGCTCTGGCCACAGCTTCAAGTACACAGGTAACTTCCCTAAAAACTACACGAGTAAATTAACCTTTATACCTCTGATTAGTGCAAAGCAAGAGTGGAGTCTGGCTAAAGGAAGAAAGTACTGAGTGCTGGAGTAATTCTGCAACACAAGTACTCAAGTGACCATGGATGTCTTGTCTTGGCATGTTAAACTTCATTATGGGGACTAAATTTGTTGCTCTGAGTTGCAGAGGTCTTGTAAAAGTTCTGTAAAATACTGGCTGTTGGGTTTTATCTCATAAATGTGCCTATACACCTC
>JAAGNO010001472.1:305710-354089 GCA_033439905.1 Ceryle rudis | reverse complement strand
AGACTAGTGTTACAGATGGTAAAGAATTTATAATTAAGCAGATGCCCATCAACACTTTTTTAAACAGAATTTCTATTTGAAAAGCTATGAATATTTTCCCTGATATCCCCCTTCAACAGATGTTCTGCCTAATCTACATTCACTTTACTCACTGTCTTACCTTTGACCTTTCTTTTGAAGGTACTTGTAGAAGAGAATGTCAGTATTTATCTACCTGCTGTGCTTCCATCTGTCTATGCAGTGCACGAATAACCACAAATTATATTTCCTTTGTAAAAATTTGAATGACAGAAGCATTTCTAAGGCTTCATATACATGGAATGATCAGACGCTATCTCCTTGTCTTGGAGGAATTATTCATCCCATATGTGGACATGCCAAACAGAAACAGCTGCCAAACATGGATTTGGGTTTCCAGTGTCTCCACTGAGATTTTCTATCAGAACTCTTTCTTGGATGCCTTTCCATCACCCTTGCTTTACTCATTTTCTTGACAGGGAAAATTAAATAGGAAAGTTCATACCCACGACTGCCACAAGAAAAGTAGAGCAAACATCAAGCCATTTTAAAGAGGTCTCTTTGGGGAAGTGTTATCAGAATACTGACCTGCAAACCTGTTAGAATCTATAGTTTACAGACTGAGAAATAGATCTCTGATGATTCCAGTGGAGTCATATTTGCACTAGATCTGGTCTCAGAATTTATGTGCTCTAAGAGGTATAGAACTTTTCTATGTGAGATGCCCAAATACGATTTTTTGGACAACTCGGAACAAGAACAATCATGTGGCCGTGTTCCCTAAAGAAACTTTGGCCTTTACATTTAGTTGAAATGGTGTCAACTCTTTCTTGCCACGTTGGCAGAAGAGGCCAGAGAAATGTGACCTTACTAAGCCAAATACAAATACTAAACCAGAAACTGATAACATATTGCACCAAGTCTCAATTCTACATTTCAAATAAAGAATAAAACTGTATTCTAACTGCAGCAAAGAAACATTAATATATTATATAGGAACAATATCAAAGATATTAAGATTTTTTAACATAGATGAACCTGAAACAAACTGATCCAAGGATTTTTTGAAAGATTGATACCAAATCTCATCTTCAGCAGGTAGGAAGACAGAAGAAAACATTGCCTTCCCCCCCGCCCCGCCAAGTTACAAGATTGTGCAATTTCAAAACCTGCAGAGCTTACAAATGGAAATGGCAAAATAAAGTCTTAGATGCGCTAATTTACTATGTAGATTGATACCCAGTATTCACTGTGACTATAAAATATCTTCCTCCTCTAATATTAAAAAGTCTTTAATTTTCTTTTAACTCTCTAGTCATTGAATTGAAAACCAAAAGAAGCATACAGAAAACAAACACGTATAATCTTGTCAAGAAACACAGTTCAGATCCAAGGTCAGCAATAATATCTAAAACACCTAAATCTTCCTGTGCATGTACCTGTCAAAATGAAGAATGTTTTCCTCCTCCTTAAGTTTTTTGATCCCACTAACTATATAGAACTTGATTTATTTTAATTTCCTTTAAAAGTCATTATAATTGCAACTATTGGCAAACAGGATTTCTTTCTTCTTTTCTGACTCAAGAGATGTCAGGTGGAATCAAGGTACTACAAACCAGAATGCATTCAGAGAGAATGAAAGTCAACAAATCCCAGCAATAATAGTCCATCTTCCCACTTGTGCTCAAGATCACTGCAATTCTGCAAACACATCTGAAAATATCTGGGTGAACACAACTTCTTACTCTACTCAATGTTTCTTTTAAAGAAAGGTTCTTGCTAAAAATACAAAGTGAGCTTGTCATTTAAGTCCATAATGTTTTCTTCAAAGCAGTTGTGCACAGCCCTTTTTAAGGGGAGAACCACCCATGAAATGATATTTTACCATCTTGGGCAGAACATGGGTGAATGGGACAGAACTGATCAGAGGTTGATTTCCCCTTCAAGTACTCAATTCTTTTTTAAATTTTAAATACTTTAGTGTTCCTGAAAAGGGTCCAGGCTAACAAGTGTACCACATAGCAGGATTGTGATTAGTCTTGATTAGAACTGCTCCAGAAGAATGTACAACAGTGAAGTATAAAATAGACAGAAAAATCTGATTCTTTGCTATAATAGAGAAGCAATTTAATTTACCACTTAGTTGGTCCATGCTACTAGAGAACATGTTCCAGTTCAAGCTCCTGCCTCTGAGAGGCATTTGGTGTTCATTCTACACGAGGCAACACTGCTCTGAAACAAAGTGTGCCCTGAAACATCTGCTTAGGGAAGTCGGGCTCCTACAAAAGAAACAGTTGAGTAAAAAGGGAAATCTATTATCACATATTAACTTTAATGTTCCACACCATATTTAATGTAAGTATGGCCATCAATTCCTCACCCTGGCCCAATTCCTCACCCTGGCCCAATTCCAGGATTCGCAATTAAATCATCCAGAATGTCTACATTACAATCTAAAGCATACTCCTGGACACACTGGGACTGTACAGAATTTTACGTATCTATTTCTCTCCACCAACTATTAAAAAAGAGTCTGGTCTAGTCTGGCTCTCTAAAATGCAGACATCTCATTTTTATGTGCAGATGTTAGGATAAATGAATCTCATCCCAAACTCCTGGGAACTGGAAGGAGGAGAACCATGCCCAACATAATGAAAAGGTTTACCTGTAGCTGAGCCTGGAGGAAAAGTCGAAGAGGGGAAATGGAAAGCAAATCAAAAAACCCCACATTATAAAAGGAGCAACTCTGGAACATCTTTGTACCTGTCCTGTATAAACGTAATAAAATCTGGCACTATTTCAGTATCTATTCAGAGAAAACCCCCATGTACAGTGTACTACGTAATCAATATTTTGACCAACTAGAACACAAATCAATCTGCTTTTCATCCAATAGATGCCTAGCTTTGCAATCAATATTAAAAAGGCTGGCAATGTGAGGGGTAGGTTAGCCAGTACTCGTGCACTTGATATCACTAAGAGAATTATAGATATTATGCTAAATTTGTCCCTTTAATCCATTATCAATACGAGTTTTTGAAGAAGCTCATTTGTTAGGCTCAGGCACATCACACGACCAAAATATTCATGATTCAATTATCTGTGGAGAGCTGCAGAAGGTCGGGGTATCTCTGAAGGATGCCACATTAAGGAAGACAAGTGAGAATCAGCACCTTCCCCATTGTTCTCCATACTTAGAAACTTTTGCATCTATCACAGGACTGAACTGTGCTGCTTAACTGCGCAGTATCTGGACACACTCTAAAAGTTGTAGAGTTTTTCCTACCATCATTCAGGCTGGGGGAGTCCCCTCCAATTTAAGTCTAATTTTTCCATTCACTGCTCTTAACAAAAGACTGTAACTCCTTTAAGTTTTAGTGCCTCCAGGTTTCACAAAGCTTGAAATCTGGCCCTAGAATTGTAACAGGAATCAGTTCCCTTTGAAAACAGTAAATAAAATACACCCCATAAGGGCATATTAGCACCACGATTCAGTGATGCATTACCTGTATCAAATCAAGAAATATATCTTTAACACCTTTAACACCAATAATTAAAGACTTGAAGGATTTTTTAAAGACCAAAGTCTAAGGTTGCTTGTGAAAGCATTCTGACTGAGACTTGCAGGGAGGGTATCAAAGAGAATACATTAAATTTATCCGCAGATTAAATCATTATAAAGGAAACTACATGAAAGACAGTATTTCTAATAAGGGAAGAGTTGAAAACTATGCCAGAAATTAGTCATGATTTTTTGAAAATTAGACTTTCACTTGCTATCAAATAATTGGTGTTAAGTTATCCTCCTAACTGGACTGAACCTTGGAAACTAAGCAATAATGGTGGTCCAAGTCCTCAATGGAAGTGCATTAACAATAGTAATTTTGGTCAGAGATGAAGCAAATGAGCTGCATGACTTCTGTTAATTTGGGGCCTGCTTCTGCTTTTGAAGTTAGCAGTTCTGTTGACTTCAAGGAAAATGAAACTGAACTGCCTTTCCTGGCAGTCACATGAATTCAGTTCAAAAAGAAATCAAAGCCTCTGCACAAAAACTAGACTGAATTTCTGGAGTAAAACTAATTAAAATAAAATCCTGATATATGCATGCATTCTTTGCATATCATGGTTTCAGGCAGGTCCAGGAAACACCACCATTCAATGATTAGGTATTTATAACCTTTTTATCCTCATTAGCTATGAGATCCCCTGCCAAGGCACTGGTCTCACTTATCTGTACTGGGCTCTTGGCTTTTTTCAAAGCCTCGAGCTAATCTCAGTCTCCCTGTTCCCATTCACTGCTTCAGAAAAGGAGCAGAAAGGGCTCTTTCCTATTTAGATTGTATGAGGCCAGGTGAAGGATTTTATTCTTCTATGCATCACGTAGCCTAGCAAGGTAACTAACACTTGTTAAGGCTCTTCTAGGCACCTTTGTCACAAAACCAAAACATTGTGCAACCAAGTTGCACAATGTTTGTGCAACTCTGGGTTGATGAAACAGAACAAAAGGCTTCCCAAGGTTTCCGCAAATGACAAGAGAACAGAATTGGTGCGAGGCTTGCAGCCACCCATCAGCCAGACACAAAACACACGCACTTCTTCCAAGCTCATTTCTGCTCTGGCGACTCGGTCAGACATTAACTTCCACCAGCTTTGCCCCTCATCCTCTAAGTCCCAGCTATGTACACCCTGGCAAAACCTGCAGCCCAACCTGACACCTGTGGTACTTCAGGCTTACTGATAGTAAAAGAATAAACCTCCTGCCAACAAACAGACAAACCTGACAGCAAACCCCAGCAATGGAGAGGAGAGATGAGCTGCTGAGTGCTTTCCAGAATCACTAAACTTGAAGCCAGCCACAGCAATCTGAGCTGGAGAGGTGGTCAGATATTTGCTTCCTGATTCATATGTGAATGTTGCCTCTGAATTTCTCCATCTGTGTAGCTACAGACAAATCAGGAGCTATTTCTGTTTCACAGACGCTGTATTTCTGACATGATTACAGCAGCATCTATTAGGCTTTGAAAAGGACACATTTCAAAGCCCAAATGGGTCAGACCTGGTCCCTGCAGTACTCTATCTCCCCAAGGTTATCAAATCCCTACAGTTTTATTACACATAGGAATTTTGTCATGGTGGTAATTTTGGATGATCTGGATTCATTTTGAGGGAAGGGTCAGATGGGGCTATTTTGGAGAAAAGACTCAAGTCCTCAGTAGTCCACATAAAGCTCCAATGAAAAGACATTAAGGAAGGCATAAGCAGAAGAAATTTGCACTCTGAAGGTTTATGAAATGCTGTCTGTCTCTCTTCACCCTGAAATACCCTTTCTATATGGGCTGACATTCCTATTGATGTCTGATGCTAAATGACATGATTCAAAGAAGAAGCTGAGAAGTTAAACAGGATAGTTCTTGAGCTCCCCATTTTGAATAGGACTGCAGTGGTTCCAAAAAGTGCCCAGTGTGACCCCAAATTAATACCATTATGCCTTTGGCAGATACCACATTCACTCTTTGACAGTTTCTCCCTCCCCAGCATTAAAAAGCAGAGAGCTGCTCGTGCCCAGGACATCAGTCCCTACGTGGCTATCTCACCTGTAAATTCACACCTGCCCAGGGCAGAAAGGACCACTGTCAGCTTCTTACATGGAAGATGCTCTCAAACAGTATTCTTTCACCTCTCTACCACTGAGGACATACTCCTGTCCCCTGAAATCCTCCCAGCCCCCTTGAGAAGACTGTGATGGCTGGCACAGCCTGGGCAGCACCATGCTGCTGTCAAGCACCCCAGATGGCTCAGCGCGTGCAGCACCCAGCAGAGGCGTGTCAGGACTGTGGAGATACGTCTTCTTCAAAGCCAAGTTTGAAGCTAAAATTTTTGCTAAATCCTATATGTGGTGCCAAGAATGAAAAGTCATCAGTGAAGAGACAGGAATAACAGACTTGTTATAACGACAAACTGGGATTCTTGTTAATCTGTGTTCCCTGAGGAGAAAAACAGGGTGAGGGTAAACACAACTGAAAAAGTATCCCAGGGAAATTATTCTATCACCCCCAAACTTCACATCAAATTTAAATGAGAGAGTTAATTTGGGAGTACCTCAGCTCTATTGCACCACTTTCTTCATCAAGCTCTACAGGCTGTAGCTGAATTTTCAGGTGAGACCTGTCTTGGTAGAGTTTCTATTAGATGTTGCAATGCTACAAACCAGAGAGATGTCTTACAAAGCTCAGATCAGCAGACCATGCAAGTACATATGCTGGGACAAAATTTCACTGGCACTTAACATGAATACAACTTCAGTGTGAGCCACGTGTAGCTTCAATGAAAAGACACAGAGAAATTATTTCTTGGGCTTAGTACCAACGGATTCTCTTGCTACTCTTGTCACCTTTTTCCCCTCGATTTTCCTTTACAACTGGATGGCAAATCTCCTCACCTTATTTTCTAAAGGAAAGTGTTAGGTATGTGCCCTGGGATAAAAAAGGAAAGTTGATAATAAAAGAGCTTAATTTTTATAGGCTCCAGAGGAGATTCATGTCCCATCAATTCTGAGTTTAAACAACATGAAAATGGGCCCAACCCAGGAGTAAATCCCCTCAGAGTGCAGCCTTTCGAGTCAATTTTTCATCTTAGCCTTTCTTGCTGGAGACATCACACATAAATAAACATGTGCAAGTTATTGCCAGCATGCTCTGCTTTATTAATTTTGTGTAGAGCAAGCTGGCTTTCGGGGAGGTTAATTTCCTGAACTGAGAAGAAAATGGCACTTCACCAATTTGAAAATAAATAATTGTGTGGATACCTCAGTTCATTATTTTTAACTCTACAGAGTCTTTGCAGACTCCAGAGGCACACTAACAGCTTAGAGAAACAGAGCTATTTTCCCTAACCAGATTCCCTGTGTGCTGTGTATTATTACAGCGCTACATAGAAATTAATGGCCGTTTAAAGACAGCAGCACCTTGTTTGGGTCTTTTTAAACAGAGCCCAGTTAATCTCGGGAATATCAGTTCCAAAGATGTGGCTACCACTGGAGTAAAAAAAATAACCACCACATGGGTTTAGAGGAAATGTTCTTAAACTCTAGCAACATACTTGTAACCTGTTGAGCTCCTGTACCTCAGTTGATATCACATCTTTGCTGCCTCTGTTGCTCTTTAGCCTTAAAAATCCTTAGGTATAACAAGCAGCGACTTGAGTGCTAAGTTTTTTCTGTTGAACTACCTGTGAGCCTGGAACCAGACCGCGCAGACCCAAAGTGCTGGGTTTGTTTGGAATAATGAGAAAATTACATTAGTCCATATGGCATTGGAAATCCTGGTTCAAACTTGTCTGTTGATTTAAAGGCATATGGATGCTACAGGGCTTTGACAGCATCGCTTGACTGTGGCTATTTCAAAACCCAGACAAAAACAGATGGCATCACTTGTGAGGTTTAGAAACATATGCCATGAAACATAATTTTAAGCTATATTTATTAACAGTGGGGTTAATTTTACCGGAAGTCCTAATGAAAGTAGTTTGGAACATTTTTTAGGAAACAAGTGGTGTGAAAGCTTAGAGTGTGCAAATGTAGGGCTCCAGAATTACTTTCTCAGACTAAACGTTTGATAGGAATTCTAAATAGCACTCCTAACAATTTGCATTTTTGTGTGTCTCAGAACAGACAAGATTAGAGAAATAATGTAAATTCGAAACCATTTAAAATTCATGTGTCATTCTGAGTTTGCAATAATCTTTTCATCATCTTAACTAATGTCAGGTGATAGGCAAAAGTACATTAATTTATCTGTCTTATCAAAATGTTTAACATAGATAATATGCATGAAAGAGAAAATATTATCTGGCTGACATGATGCAAAAATGTCATTCTGTTCTTCTCTGTACAGATGGTTTTTCACTTCCCACGGTGTTTCGCTGTGGAAAATCTGTTGTGCTCTTGCTATTTAATTTGCCTTTTCGATGCAGTTTTCTCAATTAAATCTCATGCAGATGATGCAGTCATTTATTCAGAGGATCAGACTTTCTGCTCTTATTGCATAAACTTTAATCTAATCCACAGGGTTAAGATTTAGCTGCATGATATTAATTAATTTTAAATTTAGATAAATGTTTCTTTGGTGGAGATCAAAAGTTAAATGTGGTCCCCAGATCTGAAACTTACAGGAAGAGCATGCACTGGATGACTTGCTGGGATTTTACTGAACTAAGGGGAATCCAGGTGAGAGAGGATGGGAGAAGCAACTTAAATAATTAACTGATCTGTATAATGGGTACTGCCTGGACCATTAGCTCCACTTTTGCAGCTAGCATGTCTCAGCACTGCTCTCTGACCACTCATTAATAGAAGGCCAAGCAGAGTGATGTTTTCGTGACAAGGACATTTTCATCTAAATGGCGACTTGTGGCGAGGGTGTAGCAGAGGAAAATTTACCTGCTGGCACAGTACAACCACTGGGTGTGAAAATCATGTAAAAAGACAAGTAAATTTGTGAGAAAACCTTCATTTTCCTATTCACAACTTTTACCTGAATAATTCAATAATTCCCTCTCCCCCCCCTCCCCGAACCCTCTTAATTCAGGGAAGAGGAGGGAGCAACCAGTAGGCACAACTCAAGTTGCATATAGGAAAACCTGGTGCATTTTTCTGAGCTCAACTTTGCCACCTAAACCATGGTTTTAAACTTTTTGCTACTGAAAACAAAATCACGCATGCAACTGCTGTTGGTAGCTACACAGAAGCATGAAAGCTGACAATACATTCTGTACAAAAGCAATGAGCCAATTTAAACTTGGTATTCCCTTGACTAATCTTTGTTTAGCAGTGACTTCAGCACTGTGTCCTTCATAGGAGCGTAGGAAAGGTCTTTATTAAATTCACCACTTGCTAGGTCCAAGTGCTTTTCTTTCCTTTATAAACCTAGAGAGAAGCTACAGCTGCCACAGAACCTCTGGTTTCCACAGCCCCAACGAGGATGAGCAGGGTTTGTTTCATACTCATAAGGATCATGTATGGGGATGACACAGCAGGTTACAAATATTTTACTCTTGACTTTAAAGATGTAACTAATCCCTTTCTATGTCATATGAAACAAAAAATTCAGTATGAGAATGGAAAAGGGGAAGGTGCCTCTCCATTCATTTCTAGAATGGTTGTGAAATGCTGAGCTGTCCCTTTGCCCCTCAAGTACAATGCATTCAAAGAAGTTCATCCTAAAAGACATCTCGTAATTTGTTTTATCTATTTACAGAAGGATTTGTTTCTCGCTCTGACTTTGACTTATTCATAAGATATTCATTTCTGTGGCTATCTGCATATAAACATTACCACAGGAGAGTAGCACAGCGGAGAGCGAATATGGATTTCTTAGTCTTATCATTGTATGTCTTTTATATCAGGTGCTCATTTAGACAGATTTCATTGTATATTATTCTCCTGTGACAACATTAACCGGCCTCCAACTTTCCAGTGCTTGTTATCATTTTCAGAGTGTAAAAACCTCAAGGACTTAAAAGGACAGACAGGCAAGTTTGCAGAACATTTCATTAATTTGTGGGAAATTCTACTTACTGTAAGTGTCATGTCTGTGCTGTGAAGACTGAGAACATCTGCCAAATACAATACCACTTTCTTCCCTCACAGTCTGGCTCCTCTTCTGTTTGACATTGAGGGACTAACCATTAACTCACACTGCCTCAGCCTGAAGAAGCAACTATGTACATATATCTAAAGCTTAAATTTCAATTTGTATTGGAATGTCAGTCATCAGATAAATCCAGACACAGAGGAAAGTGAATAATAAATAGCTGTGTGGGCCAAGAGAGAATAGAAAGTGCCAGCAATAACTCCTTTCTAATCTATCCCTGGTCCTATAATGCTGTGACTGTTATTTCTACTGGACTTTCCCATTCCTTCTGGCCAGAATGACAGCAAATCAGACTCAGTGGTAGTAGTGGCTGAATCTCATTCATCTGCCCGAGGGAGTTGTCTCAGAAAAGCATTCAAATATTTCAGACGACACTTGTCCAAATGATAGAATAAGCTCTGGGGTTTGTCAGATTGACCTGGTAGTATCATGGGACCTTTCTTGGGCTGCCTCATCATCTCCTCCTCACATTTTAAGGCTCTGTTTGGGTCCCCAAAGACAAATGAAAAGTAAAAAAATATTAGGTGGTTGCAAGTTTTAACCATCACCTTAACAATAATACATACATATTGTCTTTTTATTTAAATAATACCATCAAGCCTAATACATAGAGCATGCCATTCCGAAAGAATGTAAAACTATCCATGAACAGTATTGTACCTTACAAGTTCAGAGAAAACAATACCAAAACACAGTACTCCAAAGTAGCTACAGGATAACAAGACAGAGCTAAGTTCTGGCCACTTTTGCTATACTTAGTAGCATCTTTTTCCACAGATTGCCCCAGGATATTGGGTCCCTACCAGAAGTAATGGGATTTTAGAAAGATCTTGGGTGGGGATGTGAGCAACACAGGATCAAGGTAGAATCACTTGCAGCTCTACTGGAAATTGCTAGATGAAGTCTCTTGCAACCAGTAGTTTCCTGTTACGAAGCACATTATTACTTTGTCACTTTACTTGTTCTCTGCTCAGCTTCCCTAAAATAACTGAATTGTATAATTCTCAGCACTTCTGTTCATGCCTCAGCACTGTCCTCATCCTCTGTGCTCTGCTAGGTTTGAGCCTAAGTGGACTGTTATTTTAAGAATAATTTAATAAAAAAAAATACCCTGGAATGGTTATGATCTTTCATCCAATTTCATAGTGTCCAGAGATTTTTTCTCTATGGTTTGTTGATTAAATGTTATCAGGCATGTTGAACCATAACGTCTCCTTTAGAACTCATTACAATAAGAACACTGAAAATATGTACTTAAGGAGATCTACTTGTTGAATCATTGGTATGATAGACCATAGTGTCTTCTTTAAAGTAATATACTTAGTGAATTAGTAGGAGTATGAATTTAAGAAAAGAGCATGCTGTATCACTGACATATCGTGTCGCTGAGTTAACAACAGGGAAGGTGCCCTGCATTCTTTTTCTCTGCTCTTTCTGGTGCTCTGGTACTTCTTACTTTTTATTAAAAAATATATGTATAATTAATTTCACCATCTCTTTTGGAGTTACCTGCCTGTGTCTGCTGACAATAGAGAGAGCCTGTGGATCAGAGTGTGTGCCTCGTTTTCCAATAGTTAACAATGAAGTGTTCATCTTCAGTAAGACGATAAAAATAACACTAAAAATTAGTGCTCAAGGCAGACCTCTGACATGGTTTCAGTTAAAAAAAAAAAAAAAAAAAAAAAAAATCCATTTACACTTCCAGCCAGTAATTTCAGAAAAGAAGGAACTGTCAGGGAGATTAAAAACATGAGCCAACATATTATTTTCTACAGCATTCAGATGCTGCAGAGGAAAGCACAAGTAAGCTCATCAGAGTAGAATTCTATAATCATTTCCCCACGACTTCTTCCAAATTTCTTCTATTAGGGTTAGCTATGTCATCATAAATAAAATTTGTTAACTGTGTCCCAGCTCTCTGATTCTCCTAATCTTACTTTACACTGTTGAGATTTTTCAAAGTCCACAGAACAGATAGAGTTTTTATAAAATATATTACATTCTAAATGTAGGGGATTAAGAGAATAAAAATACACTTCTAGGCTTGTTATCCACATCCCCTATAACATACTAATTCTAGAGAAACTCACATTTAAGTAACACTTGCGTAATAAAGATCTCAAATGAAGGTAAAAATACCACAAGCAGGAAAAAAAATACCAGAATCAGTCTTCTCTCAACACTGCCACAGGAACTTTTTAACAGCTCTGAGCAGCTCTGCCAGAAGGGAGGTAGAAGCAAAACCAAGCAGGGGATTCTCAATGCAGGGCGAGTCACTTCAATAGTGTCTGACTGAGAATGGCAAGGGCTCTTTAATTACAATCCTTCATGAGTAATTGTGAAAAGCAGCGATTACCTGGACTTACTCAGAATAAACTCAGCATAATTAATGAATGTTCAAGCTCTAATTATGGTAAAATCTTAGCAAATGAATTCCAGACAACAGAGTGTATTTTTGGCATGTTTTCAAATGATCAGCTCATTTTTATTACAACTACTCCCTCTGTTCTTTCGGATGGTTTAAATTTATGGCCTTCACTTTCAATTGATTTCAAACATTTGACCATAAAACTAAAAGAACCAAGAGTTCAAGGACTGAGGCATGAGACTCTACCACCAGAATATTTGTATACAACTGAGCCCTTCCATTTACCTATATGACTTGTCTTAGAAGAAGTGTGGTCACCCCAGATGACTGTCCAGGTCAGGAAATGTATGTGGGTGCTCAAATTCAACATGGATCAGCTTAACATGCTCAGAAAGAAGCTGTATAGTAAGTAGTCAAAGATGAGTGAGAGACTCAAGTCCTGCTCCTTCCCTACAGGATTTTGGTGCTCCTCTTGTGCTGAAGAGATTTCCATTTCCCTCAGGATCCACATCTACAGTTCTGCAACCACTCCTCTAAAGAACTGGGAATGGATAGGCTTTGTATGTTAAAACATAGACAGGTACCTTTAATAGCCTAAAGATTAGGACATTCATTCTGTGAACAAGGTTGTCACGACAAACACTATGTATATGTACACACAACAATATATTACCTGATACTTCAAGTGTTTGTCAACAGAGCAGCAATTTTACAGAATAAACAAGGAAAGTATCGGAAGTTTATAAGCCCAGTCCTTGATGATATAGCTGACCATGCAACAGGGATCAAGCCTGGAAAGATTCAGAAGGATCCTTCCTCTGCCCCCACCAGATCACCTTCCCACAAGTTACATCTGACAACAAATTAACCAAATGCCACCAACCTTTAATTTGCCAAAATAACAGCTGTGAAATCCTGTTTACCTATCTATGAGCAATCTGAACAGATTTTCCGAAAACCATAACTAAACCCCCTAAACAAATGTTCTACTGGCAGATAGCACGTGTGATCACCTCTTTAAAACGTGCTGGTTTAATGCAAGGTCTAACATTCGCCTACCTGAGACTGCTAGCACCAGCCACAGCCACTACTGCTTCCTCCTGAAGGAATCTAACACAGGGACACTCTTTGCTCCTGAATTAGTTTTGTTAAAAGTCTCACTTTAGGCTGCAAAGAAGCAGATGACAAAGTGCAAGATTATTTTGCAATTATCCAGTTTATTTGCCTATGCAACTCTTGTCTTAGTCTTTCAACTCACACAGTTGCATATTGCAACTGTTGCTAGGAAGTACAAAATGGAGCTCAACAGAAAAAAACAAAAGCCCCAAATCCAACAACAACCAAATGAGAAATCCCCTCCTTTGTGCGTACAGCAATGCAAATGTTCATGTTTCCCAGACTTAGAGGAATCCTCCTCCTGCCAGCCTGTAGTTCCTTCACTGGCGTGCTGGGGCCTTAAATTTCTTGTAATCATTCAGCTACCTAATGATCCCCTTATATCAGGTGTAAATGAGTTTTCCTACTCCAACCTGGCTTTTGTCAAGGCTTTAATGTAAGTAGCTAATGAGTGCTATTGCTCTGAGTTTTCCCACGTGGAAGAAGGGTACCTCTAACTAGGGATACAATGACAAGCAGGAGCTCGCAATCTGCTCAGCTGTACTGAGGAGCAGGGAGCTTGTAAAGATGAAACTCCCAGGCAAGGGAGGACTGAGAACACATTAGAGCCATCCTGACAGCCTAACTCCAGTCCTTTGTAGGGGCAGGAATCCATTCATGCTTCGTCAAGAATCTCGGTGGAGCTGAGGGGAAAGAGGACAGTTTTCCGTGAAACAGCCTAATTAAAATCATCAACAGAACTGTTAGCCTGTAACAGACTAACAGATTTATTCAGCAGCAGGAGACAGCACAAGGATGCTCAGATTTATCACTCCAAATACCATCATTATTTAGTGTGTAGAAAGCCTTCTTGTCTCACAGTTAGCAAAACAAAATTACAAATTAATAGCCGTCTATTTCCCGCCATGTCCTGGATCCATCATCCAATTTCCCCTGTGTTGCAATTTTATTTTGTTACTAAACAGGCGGGGCTTGGAAAACTGGCAAATTTAGAAATTACACATCTTATCCACGTTGTCTCACATAAATTTTCATCATGTGTTAATTTACTGAAAAAGTATATTCCTTTTCTTAAGAATCAGCAACCTAGAAGAAAAAGAGTGAACAGAAGACATTTTGTTTGTACCTTTGACTCTGGGTTACTTCCTTCCTATCCTTTCAGATGGGCACTGGATTTGAAGAGAGAACAACATCTGCACAGTGGTTTGTAAAAGGCAGCAATCCCAGTGGGGTTCCTGCCATGGGTGAAAGTGGTGAATAGACAAAAAAGCTCCCATGTGTAGAAGTTTGCCTCCCGTCAGGAACACGTGGGCAACAGGTAACCCAGGAAAGCTCTTGCCAGGGGAGCTCAGGTGAAACCATTGAATGTCAAAGAAGAAGAATGTCAGTACTCTGTGCTCAGGCAGATCAAAACAAGGCCTTTTTTTGTCCTTTAGGATGCACTAAATACTACCTTGCATAGCCCCAGTGCAAAGGGAGAACTCAGCACGGACAGGGAAGTATTTCTGTCCATAGATGTTCGTGGGAAAGATACCAGCACACTGTCTCAGCACAGAAGCTTTTTGGCACTCGGATGGTAAGGAGTACATGAAGTCATATCGTAGAGATGTAGGCTAGAACAAACATTCTGAAGCTTTTCTCAGACTTATAAAGAATATGGTCACCAGGCTGGGCTCATTTTCCTTTTTATTATTTAATGAATCTAAATGTATCTAAATTTTATATAATATTTAATGATAATAGTTTAGGTTAAATTAGGATTCAAAGTTTAAGCTCAGAACCAAATGCCTCCAATGATAGGAATGTAAAAGAGGATGTGTCAAATCTCTAGATCTATCCAGATACGTATGTTCATCTCAAAGCTATCTCCACTGAAAACACTGGGAATCCATCTTAAGAATCTCTTCCAAAGTTTCAGCAAAAATAGGTTGTGTTTGAGATAAGAAGTCTGATTGCAATCTTTCTTATATCAATATAAAGCTTAAGTCACCTCTCCAAAGTCACTGGAATTACACATGAGAAAACTCAGATAAGAACATAGTTCAAAAGGTGATTTACATTCAGAACTATTCAGATGATTAAAGGCACAGGAGGCGATTCAAAGGTGCACAAAATGAGTCAGTGATCTTAGTAAGTAGCCTTTGACAATTAATTCCCAGTTGATTGCTTATAGCCCTTTAATGCTTTTGAAAAAACCTTTCCCTGTGCAAATTCACAATGATGTTGTCTATAAGCTATGTCAGGCCATGAGCAAGAGTTACTTTTATTATAATAAGAGTCAGCTCTCTATGGTGGAAGTGGAATGACAAGAGTTGAACGTAGGTGGAGTATAGAAAACTTTGCCTTTAAATCTGAGTATGATGCTTGAGATCACCATGAGGAGAAGACCAACACTCTGCCTGTTATAAAGACTCTATATAAGGAGAACTCTTAACTATTTAAAGTGCAAATACTATTTCTTTATTTGTCAGAAATTAAGAGAACTGCCAGAAAACCTGGGTCCTACTAGAAAAAGGGCAATATGGTTTTGGGAAATTTCAAAAGATGATTCAAGAAGTTCTCTGTGTGTGGTACAGGGAGTGAGGGTCCTGCAGTTAGGCACTTGGACACTTCTCAGCCCAGTCAGAAGACAAAATATTGCCTATATAGAGTCCATAACACAGAAGGTGCTGTAACACTGTAAATACTGTGCGTTCACACAGCTCAGCTTAAACATGAGACCAGCTGTGCCAGGTCAGAAGAAAGGTCTGTCTTGCCCAGTATCCTCATTCTGCCAGTGGCCAACACACAGCAAAACTGCAGATGGCACATTACAGCAGTTATGGTTCCTTAGGCTGCTCCAACTTGGAAAACCATGGTGTTTCTAGAGCTAATACATGCTGGTAAGCACTGACCTTCAGGGATGGATGCATTAATCATTAGCCAATAGCAAATGCCTAGGGAAGAAAATATGGACATCAGAAGCACAAACTGTTACTTCCCTGCTGTGCTCCTGCAGTGGAGTCTGTAGCACAAGGATTTTCTGAGATAGGAGCTGGTATCTTTTTTATCTCATAGTCCCAGGTGGATTATTCTTCTAGAAATTTGTGCAAGACCTGTGTTAAATTGAACATAAAAACCACACGAAACTCAAAACCAAAATTAGCCTTTTGCTGTTAAACCTTTGCTTTAATATCATTCTGAGATTAGCCCTGCAGCAAAGCGTGCTCTTAGAGACCTTCCACCACTCCTGCTGCAGTGAGCTGCAGGCAAACCGGCTGCCTGCTCCTCCTGCCAGCTGGGACTGTCTTGGGCTGTCAATAGATGTCACACTTGTGCTTTGGTTAATGTCTTCTGGAGATTATGCCAAGTGAGTGCAGGGTGGCAGCATGGTGCGAATTATTTGAATGTACTGCCTTTATATATTAAAACCAAATCCAGGAGAGATTTGATCTTCTCTAGGTTTTATGATGTGCATTCCCCAGAAAGTATTGAACACAGAAAGGGAAAGAGAGAGGAGAGACAGCAGGAATCTTATCTTACAAGGAAAAAAGTTAATTTTGCCCTATAGGTTACTAGTTCATAACTGCATAGCTAAGTGTACATCTGCTTTCTCGGAGAGCAAATGAACTGTAAATTAATTTTTGTGATCCCTGGCTAAATGCTTTTTGTAATAAATACAGGGCTGGGGAGAAGCCAAACCAATTGTGTTCAAATGCACAAGTAGCAACAGATTAAGATATTTGCACTATTTTTTCAGGCAGAGAAATACATCAAAGACCCTAGTGCCTTAGAATAGTAAAAACATGGGGTCTGACTACAGGTGCCCTAATTCTTAAATCTGCATGCGGGTTTGACAACAGGGATGGCGTGATCCATGGAAGAAAACCTAGGCAAGTCTTACTCTTGAGCTGTAACTTCTGCTAATGGTCGTGTTCGAAAAGCAGAAAGAATGTCTTGAGTCTTATTTTCCATCTGAAAAAAGAGTTCCCTTTCTACATATCTGTCTGTGCCAATGCATATAAATCAACTCTGCGTGCAGGAGAAAGTCAGCATTAGCAAGAGTTTGCAAGACAGAGAAAAACATTGGGATTTAAATCACCTAGTCAACATTTGCGGAATTTCAGATGGAAGTGTTATTGCTGAATTTTGAACTGTGGCACTGAATGTTTAATGGCTGTTGTCACTATAAGGAGATGAAGTAGAAAGCTCTGAGCTCTCTTTGTGGCAGGACCAGCCTGTTGCTTTGGCCAAATTTCATTTGGACTATTATTAATTCTATTGCTGCAGTCTCCCTTGCTCTTTCTGGAAATCCAAAACCTTGTGTCATTGCAGTGGTTTGTAGCAAGATGCACAGACGCTGGTTCCAGTGGGACCCCACATTTTCAAAACAAATCACAGGACTCTAACTTCAACTGTCTGCCGTGGTCATCACTTGTTAGTGAGTCAAATGCTGTCACTGAATTACTACTCTTCAGTGAAACTATATTCCATAATTTGAATGAGGAACTCTTGATTTTTACAGAAAAGCTATCTCTAGTTTCAGAAATAGAACTAGGCAAAAATGTCACATCCACTAGAAAATTTTTCTCAAAACCAGACTTCCAAACTAAGAAGTTCCCTCAACACAACAGTTTTTGGCCAGCTCTATTACATATCAAACAATTCCTTGGGGCAGTAAAACTCCTGGAAAGTTAACTAAACTCTTGTCTCATTTGCAATCATCAATAGGCTCATTCATTTAGCTCCCACTGAATAATTCATCACCACTAGCAGCAACAATATGCAAAACCTAGGAAAAATTCAGCTTGACTTTCATATCCCAGGATGAATGTAGAGTCAGGAAAACAAGAAACTGGAAACTTATTTTCTTATTTCAGTCAATGGCAGAAATGGACACGGCAGCTGTTTCAAGCAACATGTCATGACTCTCTGTGCTGGTTAAATACTGGCTTTTGATTCAAATACAAAGTTAAAACTCCAGCTGTACCCTCCATATCTGCAAATGAGAAGAGGAATGGCTCTCTGGAGACTTCTTCCTTTCTTGTGACTACATGGAAAATATTAAGAGGAAGTACTTCACCTATTACAGTTCTGTATCTGTATGTGGAGCAGAGTAAAAAAATCCCATGGCTGGGCTACAAGATTTCTTTGACCATAAACATGCTTTCTCTTGCTGGTAACTCACAAACCATGTCAGGCCTGCAGTATTCCTGAATTGCACCAAAGGTCAATTTATATCAAATGTTTGAAGAAACCAAACTCCAATGTATCCTTAGTGTGGGAAATATAGACATCTCTGTTACATAACATTTCATAACTCAAGCTGAGTCTAATTGATAACACCTGAAAAATAATAGACAATTCCTTCAGGCAAGCAAATGACATATTGGAAGGGAGGCAGCTTTGCTTAATTATTCATCGCTACGGCAACACAGTTTTTCTGGATGATATTCTGAGAGAAAAATGCACTTTTCTTTCTTTTTCTGTAGCTTCTGATCCTTTCAGCACCAAAGCAGAACCTCCCTGAGCCCTCCCAGGCCTTTGTCACCTGCATGAGCTATACATCTCTGGTCACAGGGACATATCCTCTCCTCTCACTGCACCAAATACAACATCAGAGCTTAGCAAGCAACAAGACCACAATCCCCAAAGCTATAGTATAATTTACTGCAACTGTTTCAGTCACCTGGAATATTTCTGGCACTTCATATCAGATGCTAGGTAGGGGATGCAGAAAAGTCTTTTCCAATTGGGGTCTTCAGAGCTGGTTCATAGCCCTGCTGGCTGTGGTTGTGCCAGCTTAAGTAGTGAGAGTCCAGCCCAGCCTCTGCTACCTGTCCCAGCTGCTCTCTATAAACTGCCTTCTTGGCTGCTTTGGTCACCTGACACAACTGAAGAAGTTTAAATACATCAGTGCCAACAAACTCACTTTGACAGGATGGTTTAGGGGAGTACTCACTGAGGTCTGAGGACCCCTAAAGAGTACAGGTGACCCACTGATCTGGGAGAGGTGGTCATCTCCTGCAATGGGGTGATGGGTAGCTGGGGTGATAACCTTCTCAAGTGAGAAGGGACAGGGGGGCAGCCCTCACTGAGACAGTAGTGAAGATACTCAGCTCTGAAGGCATAAAGCTCACTGAGCACCTGCAGGCTACTTAAAGAGGAGCAGACAGAAGGAGTCACCCAATAACTGGGCACAAGGTCAACAGAGCTTTGGCTCTGGTTTCTGAAGCTGAGAGAGCAAACTGGGCTCCAGAGGAGGTCACACCTTGGCTCAGGATGCTCCCTAGTTGTTGGAGAACCACCTGTTGGATTACAGATTCAGTCTACAGAGAAACCAGCTGGGGTGTGACTTTCCTCTCCATGGTTTTAGAAGCCATGATCTGTACATCAGCAAAGGTAAAACTATGAATACAGCATCTTAAATCAGTACCCTCCAGCACGTGTGGATGTGGGAAAGGAAAAACTTAAGATCAGAAGAACATCAACACAAACATGAGGAATTCATGAGGATTTTGCTGCCTACTACTCTGGACTCACAGGGTGGTTTATATGCTGACCAGAGAATCAGTGCCAAAGTATGAAAAGAAACGGAACTTTGCAGGTGGAAAGCTTTAGTTTACTCTATGCTTTATGGGCAGCTTTCTCTAACTTTCTAGTTTGTTGTGGTGTTTTGGTTTTTTTTTTTTTCTTTCTTGTTTACCCATTTAGAATACTTCATTAGTTAGCACTTTTTACAACTGTCAGCCAGAGGCAAAATTGCAAAAGAGAGTTCTGACTTCCCTCCAGGCATGTTCGAGGGCTGCCGTGTCTCACAGAGCTGATTTAACATAACTCACTCTCTGGAAGGTCAAATAAAGTAAATGCTGTACTGTTTGATCCAGGGCTTGTACGTTATAACTCACTTTTGCCACTCCTTTGGAATAACTGTTAGAAATACTAGTGCAGTTAGGCCAGCCTCGTAGAGCCGGAGTTCCTCTATACATCAAACAGAAGGGAACGCAGCTTCCCAGGGTGAACAGGAATGAACTGGAACACTGCAAATCCAGCATGAGCCTGGTGACCTTCTTGCTCCTTCAGACTAGGTGAAACATCCTGAGGATTACAGAATTTTCTGGAAGTTGGTACATGGGTGGGGGCTGATTTCTCTTTTGCCAAGAAAAAAAAAAAGTTTAAAAGATGAAAAAGTCAGCAGTGCCGAAACGCATCCATCAACAAACTAAATACTACAGAAAATAAATTTGCCTTAGGAAAATAGAAAATTCTAGAGAAAATGATCTCCTGTCAAATCATGGGAAGGATATCAGTGATGAAATATCCCAAATTAGCCAGTGAAACAAATCTGTGAGAAGCAGCACATCTGTGGCTACCGCTCTAGCAGCAGCAAGGAATGTAAAAGCTATGGGACAGAGATGACACAAACCCCTCTGTATTCTGCACAGCCCCTCCAGCCCCCGACTCCGGACTGTGTTGGAAAGAAGAATAACAGGAAATGTTAGACAAAAAGTTCTATGCAGCCCACCAGCTCTCTACTTTCTCTGCTGCCAGCCTGCCCAGCTCAGGAGCACAAGCAGGACTGTACTCTACAACGACCATTGCCAGCATGTTCTGCTCAAAGACAACTCGTGTGCATTGGACTGACGAGGAGTCATTAATGACAGCTATGAAATGAAATAAACTCTCTGGTTTTCTGGTGACACAGGAAAATCTGAATCATATGCACCACAACATTCCTACGGCGCGCTAGAGAGAGGGAATGATAAATCAGAACAGCTGTCTGCCACGCGGCCTTAGAGCTGGAATAGCACAATTTACTTTTTCTATGCAAAACATCCTGGAAAGGAAACAGCATAGCAAGCAGCCTAATTTCACAGAAAGGGTGGACAGTAATTTATTCCAGGAGCAAGACGGAGTGAAGAAACAGCAGGTACTTTGAAATTCAGAGTGGGCTCGGTAATTTTGAGCCTAATGGATTTTACAGAGCAGAAACAAAGAGTCTCCTATACGAAACTTCAGAATACGAGTCTAGCCCTCATAAGCCTCCAAATGATAAATCTTTGTCCCTGAAATAGCATCTTCTTAGGTTTAATTTATTTTCTTTAGCCCCGTGAAGGCCTTCCAAATTTATATACTTCAGCCCTAAGGAGTAATAAATTATTTTCTTCAGCCTCAAGAAGGTCTTCTTCATTTATTTTCAACCTCCCTGGGAGTGAACTTTAAAAAGTGTACCACACTGCAGCACTGTCTAGAAAATAGGAATAAATAGATGGAGACAGTGACCACTGGGGGAAAGAGGGAAACCCAGTATCTTTCTGAATATCCTACTGTCTAATAACCTTACCACACAGTTAACACAATCCGCAACTACACAGAACACGTCAGGTTCTTCATCCGTAAAGGGAATCTAGTTTCTGGAAAGTTCTTACAGACAACTGAAACTGGAAAGAATGAAGTAGTCATTTCTTTACTAGTGCTTCTTGTAGCTTTCAGGCTACTGATGAAGCTGCTCTCTTGTGTCTTTTAGTGTTTTCTTTCTCCCTTCTGTTTCTTATAAGAGTATTCTGCAAGACTCCGATTGCCAAATCCTTACAAAAACAGGAATAAAAATTTATTCACCTTTACTGCCACACTTTAGATTTGGCTGTTTAGTTTGAACAAAACCCAGAGTGGTATATTGGAAAAGTAAAATGAAATGAAAAACAAACTAAACGAAAGGACAGGGAGTAAAAGTAGTCGTGCTGCACACAAGTGATGAAGGCTGCATACACATTATGAAGATACCATTTGCAAATCTAGAGGTATTTATGGGATCAGAGTTCTTTTCAAAGACTAATAGAAAAGTCCATTAATTTATCAAATCATCAAAGAGTATTCCTGCATTTCCAGAGATGCCATTAAATTACATTAAAGAACATAAGGCACCAGGGCAGAATATTTTATAATCTAATGGGGTAAATCTTGACATCTCTTTTACATTGACAACCCTCAAACTTGATGGGAATTCTGCCTTTATTAAAAATTGAATAAGGATTACATCACGTAGCTTAAGGCCACTGCGAGCCGCAACTATTAAATATACACACTTCTAATGGAAAGTGCATAGTGGAGATAAAAACCTTTTTTCTTCCCTCTGCCAGTCAGCCAGCAAAATCATATGAATATTGCAGGCAACAGAAAAAAAGAAAAAAAAAAAGCATAGAAATGCCAATAACTATTTTCTACCACACTCAACAACTGCAGTTGATGCTACACAGGACGTATGCATGTATCAGAGTCTCTGCTTTGAATCCTCAACAGTTCAACCCACCCCACCCAAACAAAAAACCATCACGAAGGATAAACAGGTGAGGAGAAGGCTTGAGGAGATACAGCTCCTTGCTCCAAGGTTATGGAGCAGAG
Organism: Ceryle rudis; assembly: GCA_033439905.1. Classification (NCBI taxonomy): domain Eukaryota; kingdom Metazoa; phylum Chordata; class Aves; order Coraciiformes; family Cerylidae; genus Ceryle; species Ceryle rudis. Next base: position 331,556 of record JAAGNO010001472.1, on the reverse strand, counting down.
GAACAGCAGAGCTGGGAGCGCAGCTGGAGTTTCCTGCCCTGACAGCAGCTCCAGGATGAAGCCCAACTCCCCTCACTTGCATCAAAGCCACTTGGGAATCATGCAGGCTTTTCAAAACAGACTAATAAAAACATTATTGCTGTCACTTCATCTCTGCTTATGGATTAGGAAGTGTTTATTTTAAGTGATCTTTTATTCCTACTCTATACTTTGTTCCAATTATAAATTATTTTAACAGCAGTTTTCTTTCTTCTTTTTCCCCCCTCAAAGCACAATTAGAGAATAATTGTTTTCAAATAATAACCACTACTTTTCCATTTAATTCTTTTTTAACACTAGTGGCGTTTCCCAGCTGACTCACTCAGCATCAGATAAGGGTTTAGAAGCACTACAGAACAGAGAAACAGCTGTTTCTCTGAGCATTATGAGTTTTATTAATCCCTTCTTGCCTATAAAATGTAATCATCCCCTTTATTTCTAGAGGTACTACATATAGTTTCCAAATAACTGACAATCAGAAACAAAAGGTTTCTAACCTTTTTATAACAAACCTTTTTATAACACAATATATATTTGACCCTGCATGGTGACATGCTTCCTCTGTTTTCCCTTCGGTTAGTTAATAAAGCAGAATACACAACAAAAGTAAACACTTCAGAAAGCTCAGTTTTAGTAAAATCTCTTTTAACATCTCAATAAGAGACATTATCCACAGCAAACAAGAAGATGTTTGTAGACTAGATTGGAAAAAAAAAAAAATGCGTTCACAGTAGGAAAATTTGGTTTCTTTGATAACATTGAGGTTTTTACTTCAGGCCAGAGCACCACCTCACTGAACTGCTTCCCTGTACTGCCGATCCCAGCTGAAGCTTGTTTTGAATCTTTACCCCTGTTCTTTCCCACTCCTTTCCCCTCCCTCTTATTACTAACAACATATTACTAGTTGCTTATGAAACAACTGCAGCATCTCTAAAACAGTCCCCGGTAAACACCAAATGAGCTCTTTGTGTGCATACACAGATTCTTTTATTACTTACTTATTTTGCAGACATCCAATACAACATTCATATTTTTACTCACTATCTGAATAAGATGCTCTATGTTTGTGCACCAGGAACTAAAGCTTTCCTGAATAAAGAAACCAGAGACTTCTGGTTTATTTACATGACTTCAGAAGGTTAAAGGATATTTTAGGACTAAATTGATGCAAAGGTGATGAGTATCTTGGGAGAGGAAGTGATATTGGTCTGGCCAGGCAGCCTAAGCACACATGGCTGGATGACTCAGGCATGTAATGACATGTACTCACGTGTGAGCAATCTCACTGGGGTATGTTGCCCCCCCTTGACAGCACAGCAATTTGTTCATTCATCTTTGGTGCTGAAATTACTCCTTTTGAACAGAAATTTAACTTTTATTTCTGTTGCAATCTGAATGGCCCAAGCAGGAATAGATTATTTATTATTTAACTTTTCATATTTAATTAGCCCGTTATTTAACAAGTAGGTAGGAAAAAAAAAATCACTCTCATACTGTCATCTATTTCTACCCTCTGCCAATTTTTAAACAAAATGACTTGAAGAACCAGACGTACTAAAATGAAACAAAATGAATAAGCAAATTGCAAGTAGCTCATTTCTAAGAATAGATGTTCCTATCTTTCTCATTTTTATATTTGTTCATTTTACACACACTGTTTATTGTATTATTAGAAAAAATGCAGAAAATGTGCATATTGCTCTTTAGGGGGAAAAAAATCATATGGAAATGCAGAAGATTTTACAGAAAGTCAATTAAATATAAATTGAAAAGTTGCTGCAAGAAAATCTTTATTCCACAACACCGTAGTCTTCAAAGCACACACATAAAAAATCCCTACCAGAACAGAATTTAATATCTTTATACATATTCATGTCATATGGTATTAGTTTTAGTCTTAGCTTCATGCTGCCAACATTGTTAAAACTCCTGTTGTAGGTAGTCAGAAAGTCAGATAATGTGTGACTACGTACATCATTTAATAACACGTTCTGACAAAAAGCAGATCAGAGGATTTGAAGATTGAAGGAAATAAATACAGTGTTTGGCTCTGGTTCTGGCAGCATAAATGTACGTTAAATACATATTTCCATCTATTTAAATGTAAATAGAGTGTGAAAACCTTTTCTTAGTTCTGGCATGAGATATACATCATTACTGTAAGTAATGACATCGCTCAGTGCATCTACCACTGTTACGGCTCCTTCTACCTCATCCCCACTTTGCCTACCTCCCTGTTATGGCTCCTTCTACCTCGTCCCCACTTTGCCTACCTCCCTGTTATGGCTCCTTCTACCTCGTCCCCACCTTGCCTAATTCCCACAGCGACAGCAACAGAAAGGCTGAGCAAGGAAAGCTGCCTGTGCAACACAACTTCCTACATACAAAAAAACAGGGGAATTCAGTGCAGTAGCTGTGAAAGATCATGGTAGTCAGGTCCTGCCTTGGGTTCCCACCTCAGGCAGTGTCTTAGGTCCACTCTTATTTCAACTTCACTTCTCTGGCAAGCTTAAGTTTGCCTTCTGATAGAGTATGGACAGAAAAGAACATTTTTTAAAGGATCTTCAAACCCTAATCTAAAAATCATTGAGTCTCCAAAGATCCCTCCAAAATCTTTATTTCTCAGAAGCCACTTACCCAGGTTACCCCATCCTTGCATCCTCCCATGGGGAGCAGTAGCTGTGCCAAATGATCCAGTCCCTGAACAGATCTGGAAGCTTCCCCCCAAAGAACCCCTCCCTCCTCCAAGGCTTCACAGCACTCAGTTAAGAAGAAATGCAACAAATGCAAAAGGGGAAAAACACCCCTACACCCTAGAACTTTGTAGCATTTTGGTAGGTTCTACTAATTTCAGAATAAGTTTCAAAGTCTTAGGCTTTCAAATAAAACACCCCAGCAGCAGGTCCCTATTATTTTACACATTTAACTTGAAGCCCAAGAGTACTTCACTAAAAAGAGAAGCCTGTGAGAAGCAGATGAATAATAAGTGCAGCTTGGATCAAATGCTCTTCTAATTCATACAAAAATTCAATACAGAAGAGAAAAGGAAGATATAACCATGACCAGAATTGCTAACTTGTGGCTCACTGTCAAGCTTCAGTTTCATATCCAAATATTTAAATAATAACTAGATACCACAAAGTCCCCCCCAAATGTGACATTCTCTTTAAGATTCCAGAACCCATCAACCACAGAGGCATTTTGATGGTGGCAACGCAGCTCCTTCCTCGCTCATTCCCAGAAGGGCTGCAGCTGTTCCTGTGCTTTTATCGGAAGCATGCAGAGCTTGGGAGGGCTCACTGGCGACAAACACTGATCTCCTGACAATGTCATCAAAGACCTCCCTTATTTGTTAATTTTTGCACTGAATAATTTAGTTCATGGTCACCTCGGGCAGCTTGTTATGAGTTGGAAAGTAATTTTTAAACATGTGACTGCTATACAAAAATCAAACCACATCTTAAGCCTGTTAAAAGAGAGCTGCATGCTACTCATGGCTGTAATCCTTTCTTTAGCCCTTGCTTCAGGAGGCAGAGAAAGAAATAGTTACCCTCAAAAATTACTTGGAAACCAGAACATCTGTGCCTTGCATGAATAGTTTATCTGGCTGTTTTTCTAGAACTTAATTACAGCATCAGTTTAAGGTGCATGTTTATAATATTCTTACAGCTCATCCCACAGTGGATTTAAAAGAACACTGAATCAAGTCAGCAAATAATAGAAACAAGTCTTGACTGAGGAATAAAATTATACCAGTAACCACATCAACCAGTGAATTAATGTGCTGTTCAAGGGATCAGCCTTCAATATTGGCTAAATTCAGGCTAAGCACCATCATGTGATTTTCTGCCTTGCTGGGATGGTACGGTAGCTGACTTCTGGGCTTGGTGAGGCTTTCTGTGAAATCAGTAGGTGTTGGAGGATGATGTCTATCTCTGCTATTAGGTTTTGAGCAGAGAAAGAAGGCAGAGTGTAAGAAAAAAAGAAACTATCAGAGCTGGAGGAAACAGGAGGTGACCCTGAGCTGGAGAAGGCAGCCAGAGAGAAAGTCAAGTCCCAGCCTCACAGACTCCTGTAACAAATGCCAGATTTAGGTACAAATATTCACACTAACTTTAACAGGTATTAAATAAGAAATACAATTAATTAGTTAAAAGCAAGCACATGCATCAAAACTACAAACCAAACTATGCCTTGGAGACCTTTTAGCCTTTCTTATATGGCCTGCCCACAGCCATGGCTAAAGTCAAGGTCATGGTTTTATCTTTCTGTATGAATGCCTGGGAAGAGCCACGCCGTCCTATCCGTACCAGTCCGCTGCCCTTCTGCCAACGGCTGTAACTGGGTAACGCCACCTGACCTTTGTGTCCAACCCACCTCCCTGAGTGCCTGTGATGGTTCTGATTAAGATGACTATAAAATACTCCTCAAACCCAAGAATTTGAAATTATTTTCTTCCAGAGGCAAACATTACACTGAGCAAAGGCTAAAAGTGTATATATAGTAAATATCAAGTACGGAAAGTGTATGTTTTACCTCCAGTTTTCCAATAATTTCCCCTCAATTCCATCTCTGGAAGATCCTGTGTTTCTGGATCTTCTCCCATGCTGTCCCTCTGACAATGGCCCCTCCTGTTACGCAGCAATCGCACGCTTTAATAATTGAGCCTCTTGCCATTTCTTTCTTCCCAGTTTTGGCAAAACTTGTTATCTTCATGACAGCTAACAAGGTACCACGGTCTGTGGCTGTTGTGTTTATGCCTGCTGAATGCAGCTTTTCTAGATCACTGTTTGAGCCTTCATCCCCTAACAATGCATTTTGAAGCTACCCTACAACAAACAGCCGACTGTTAACACACAGGACCTGCATCATATTAAGAAAAGCAACCAGCCAACCAAGAAACTATTTGCATAAACTTGTTCTGGAGAATAAGGGAATTAAATGCTTAGCTGGATTGAGGCCTCAAAGTGTGGTTCTGATTATAAATTTACACTTGTATGAATCAGAAAGAACTCTGCCAACATCAACTGAATCACACTGCAGTGAAAACCGACACAAGCAAAACCAGAATTAATCTCAAGGCAGATTCTGATTTGTGTTTACTTATTTAATTTTTAATTAGAAGGAATCTGAAAATGGAAAAGTTATAACAATTGCACAACTTCCTCCCTTTCAGAGAAGAAGGAAAAGGGCAGATGTGAGTGCAGAAACGTATTGCGGAAGGAGGAATGTGACCTTTATGAGCCACTTTCCTAAAAATGAAGAAAAGAAAAGTTCTTTCAGAAGTCGTACAGAAACTGATCTTAACAAGGAACAATATAATGCTGATATAGTGCTGACAGAAAACAGCAAATGACAGACTTTTATTAAAACACCTGAAGATGCTTGTGTACTAACACACTGTAACGATGGTATTAAATAAGGTGCTGGCTGCTGTTGAAGACACCCATTAAGAGAGAATTGAATGCACCAGTAGTTTGACAATTTAGAGAAAGCATTTTAGCAAATACATTAAGTTCAGACACTTTGGAGAAACAAGTTAACAAGATGAGAAAGGTCACAACACAACAGTGGCTTGAATCTGTGAAGACATTAGAGTTATTCTAACAATGTATTGGAATTTTTCATTTTTTAAGTCATTTGCCAAAATTTTACATCTGTCTTTTACCTCCATGAAGCACAGCGTATAGCAAAGAATAGCTGCATACTGGGGTTTAATGGAAAAAAAAGATACATTATGGAGCTCAGTATGACTCTTATTCAGAATCATCACCATTTTAAAATAATTTATATTCAGGGTAAAGTAAAATGACCAGCTTTACATGATATCATTAGAAGTAACACAAAGAAAGAAAAATAGCTATAGAAAAAAACACAGCAGCAACATTGCCAGAAAGTAGGCTAAGAAGCTCTTTGAAGAACATAATGTGTATTATATTACATTAAAGATACATGCCAATCAATTACTTCTGTTTTGACGGCATGTTACCAATTTCAAGGGTCTAAAATTAGAAGTCTCTTTTGTCGTGCTGGGTTTTCAAAGAGAATGCTCTGTGGGATACAGAGGTGCTCTTAATTCTCAGCAAATAGGAAGCCAAGTTCATAATAAATAATGTGGCTAAAAGCTGGACACACTGCTGTTTAAAATAGTAGAGATAACATCAGTTGTACAACACTGCTAGGTTCATAATAGTTCAATATAAGAGAAAACTCTCAGAAAATCCAGCAAATTAAAGGAAGAGATGATACATCCCTATTTCAATGAGGTTTACTTTACGTGATTCTCAAGCGCAGTCACTGTGACCAGCTCAGCTGACCACTCATCTGTGAGATTTAACAGGCTCCTAGGACAACATTTGTTGCTTGACGGATCATTCACTTAACATAAACAAGGTTTATCTTAAAAGGAAACAAACTTCTGTGCAGCCAGACTAATATCCGATGTCAGCCAGTTAGAACTTGGTGGTAACAAACTGTTACTGCAAGAGTTTGCATTCGTTCTCCCTATATATGCAAATTAAATGTCATTAGAGCCCTTGCCTGTAGGCAGCGTGTGTACACAAAATGAGACTCTCATCAGTCAACAGATCAAACTTGTCGGGCAGATAGTTTTTACAAAACATACAATTAAGGGCACCCACAAACCTTAAAACTTCAGTTTGGTCCAGTTACGAACCTAGCTTTGAAGAGTGAGACAAGAAGAATTGACACTAACATCTGGTGAGATCACTGGATGCTTAAAAATAAAAAGAAATGCTCCCCTCTCTCTGGGTGGTATTTAGAGTGTGTTGCTATTTGTCTTTTGTATCTGTATTCATCAAATGACAGGTGAGACTTTAACACAAATGAGAGATTCACAAATGAGAGATCTCCCCATGATGTGGGAATTTTTTTTTGTTTTGTTCTGATTGCTCATTCCTCTCACTGTCCTTTCTCTCCTGTAACACCTTTCCTAAGAAATGAGTACTGTGTGCTGATGCTTCACATTTCCCTTCCTGTTCTCACTTCTGAGTCATTCCCAGAATTCCTATTAAACACAGTTCTTCCCCCTCCGTGACAATGTCACTGCAGTGCAGGAGAGACAGCTTGCTAGTTCTTACCTGAATACTCCAACAAACAGTTTACATTTATTTTCTTGGCATCTGCAAAAGTATTCCCTGAGTTGGCAGTAACAAAGTACTGATAGGATGAACACATCTGCTTGCCAGGCTAGTTCTTGCCAATGCAAGTACATAATCATTGCTCTAGAAAAATCCGAAGCCTGTGAGATCTGGCACCTCTTTCTCTTCTTCATGGCATAGCAGTTCTCCCTGCAGCAGCAGAGCCATGCTAAACTGGTCAATGGTTACATGTGGCCACACACCAAGGCTTTTGCTGTCTGGATTTTACAAGCACTGTGAACACAAGGCAGAGGAGTGCTGGTCTTGATAGATAACATGTTTGTCCTGCATAAATTACCCCATTTGCATGCCTAACAGTAGCAGAGTTTTCTCTAGAATTGATGTTGTGTTAAAACTAATAGCAAGCACACGACTGCAGAGAAACAAAGTTCCCTACCAGTGTTAAACTGCAACATCCGGTTGTAGAGATTAAAGAACAAGACTCATAAGCCAGAAAAGACTTTGTTCTGCTCTATTAGTACCAAATTCACTATGTTTCCTGTGATTCAATGTGACAGAATTGCTAATGACCGTTATGAGGGACGTGACATGGCGTTTGATGGTACATAATTTTGAAATTGCTGCAGGAATTATGCCATGTACTACAGTTTAAGATGATCATCTTTTTATGATAGCTCTCTATTTCTTCAGAGCTTCATTCCCTTAAGCTAGAGCTGAAGATAATTGAAGTAGTCTAGTCCTACAGAGCTCAAATCCACAGTTGGACAAACTTCAGAAAATCAGAGAAAGAAAAAGACATCTTAAGACAGAGGTACATAGAGTCAGTGGAGGTATTACTGTGTCCTTTCTGGTCCATCAGTCATCCAAATACTGGACAGACACACACAAAACTGAAGAATGCCATCCCGTTAAGTTGGAGGCCACTGCTTGCATGGGGAGTTTCTAGATACAGCCTCATTATTCCATCCACAGTGCTTCTGCTGGAGACCCAAGGTGAATACTCAAAGTGTTTCAGTGACTTACTATGACATGAAGGTTTTCCACACAGAAGGAATTGCTCTCCATCTAGGCACACCTTTTCTAAAGGTGTTTCCACTCTCAAAGCAGCTCTTATTCACCACTGAATTGTGTGCTGACTTTTCAATGCAATGGGTGACCTTTGGATAACTGGGATAATGCTTCTCTCTTTCTTAAGAAACGTACATTGCTATGAACGTGAGGTTGACCATATTCTCTTTGCAAACTTACAGTGATGGGTGACTTGCTTTGTAATTGCTTTTCTGAGCAGTTTATTCTGCTGGGTCAACCTTTTATGCTGCTGAAGGTATCCACAGTAGTTCCTTTGCAGTCAGAACAAATGTTTTACCCATGTTAAACCAGCAAACAAAGGAAGGATACAAGCTTTTTATGAACTACTGGGAATTTATTTCTATTTTTAGAGATGAAGTTAAGATGGTCAATAATTTTTAGGTTTATATTAATATCACTATTATTTTGCTCTGAAAAAAAGTGATGCTTAGATAAATATTAAGTAAAACTAAACAAACAATAGGAGATAAGGCTCAATGGGGCTCCGAGCAACCTGCCCTAGGTAGAGGTGTCCCTCCTTGTGTAGGGAGGTTGGACCAGATGACCTCTAAAGGTCCCATCCAGCCTAAAACATTCTATGATTCTATAACACTCTCCCCTGTATAAAACATGTCGTTTAAGGACAGTCTCTACACATAGATACTCAGCAGCTTCAGTTTGTCACAGTGATCCACAGAAACAATGATTGAAACTCTATCCACCCCCTGCCACCTACTCAATTCCAAATAAACCCCAGGAACATGACAGCCCCACTAAACTTCAAGTTTAAGACCAGGTTACTATATCACTACTGATTTTTCTGAACTATCACACAAGTGCCCCTTCAATTTATACTGTTTAAATCTTCCTGCAATGTCTTGCACCACAGCATAGCTCTTACCTCTACTTCTGGACATACTGATTTTATTTGTAACTCAAGGAAAAACAGAACAACAACTCTTGATTTATATGCTCTTATTCTACATACACGTGGGTGTAAGCAATCATTCTGGGCTCATTAAGGCTCGTTCATTTTAACTTAAAGACTCATGCCACATACTTCTGCAACACTTTAAAGACAAAGCTGATGTCACTTGCATGCCTGGGGCTCAGAGCTTAGGATGGCAGCAAATAATGCCATGAATAAGGTGTGACTACATTTAAGCTGACTGGTTTTAAAGTTATAATGTAGGTCTAATATATCTTTCATTCTGGCTTTTCAGTACACCCGTTGTACCAGCCTACAGTCCCTCAGAGTCACTCCTTCATGAGGAGTATGAGAGGGTGAGTGATCTAAATGAGTCTGCTGTGGCATCAGGGAGTCTCAATTAAGACAAACTAACTTCTACAACTTCACCTATCACCTCTGATGGGGGTACTGAATGCTTGTAAGTTTCTTCTCGATGGGCTCTCTCACTTGTCTTATATTTAATTCTCTTTGTGAAACTTTCCCCACCCTTTAAAGGTAACCAACGTTCATCTTGTTCATCTGTTCTTTGCACCTCCTTGCAGAAACTGATGCTTGAGATAAGATAGCAGGATAATGATTACAAATAGCTTCCAAGAGCCTCTTTGGTGTTAAAATAACTTATTTTAAGGTACTTTCTTTCCTGCCTGCTGGGTTTAAAAACTTCCCATGGCACACATAACATGTAGGACTGCAAATTCCTCTTGCAGAGTTTCCAAAACAGCTCTTCAAAGCATCAGTGTCATTACAAATCTTTATCAAGTACATTAGGAATTGTTAAAATGAAGCAGGAACAGACAGCTCCATCACCTGCTGCAGGTATAAACATCCCTGCACTACTAGTTAAACAGTGACTAGGGGGTAGGTTTGGCAGATACTGAGCAACTGTTAATTAAAATTGTGACAAATGTTTTATGCTTCTTCAAATTATATCTTGTAGCAACTTGCTGCTTGTTTCCTTTTGGGGTATAAAAAGTCTTTGGGAATCTGACTGCTTGGAACAATATAGAACCACAAGCTATGAACAGACAATATTTGATTGCTATAAGAGATTTTCACTGCACTAGAAACTAATTCATCACATCTTAAATATTCTTCAATCCTCACAGTGTAGGACAAGGGGATCCTGGTTCCCTCATATGCTCAGGGGAAGGTTCTAATCCTTTCCTGGAGCTTTTGGGTATTACAGGTGAGAGACTGAAAGGAGAAAAAGATGCAGAATGACAGGGTCACCTTAGATTTGAAGAGCCAACCTGTTTATGATAGAAAGACTTCTTGGCTTTTTCTTCTTGTGGTTAAATTGCCATGTTCAGCTTTGTATTTCCACAGATATTCTCTTGCTTAAGAAACCTCAGTATTTGGATCATTTTGTTTCTTCCTGCAAGTCCCTCCTTTTTTCAGTCCTTTGTGTGTAAAACCTGAGTCTACCAAAATCATATCTCTAAGAAAAGTGCATCTCTACTGAGCAGATTTTGGAGTTTCCACAAAAGAATTCAGTTGTTTCCAGGAAGGGGGTAATATAAAAATTTTGTCCATACTAAAAAAACCCCAAAATTATAAATTAAAAAAATAGTAGCCTCCATGTTTGAGAAAACAGCTTTGCAATCGATATGAGGGGTCACTCTCTTAGTGGGGATGTGCCTTTGATGTTTTTTTCATACAAAACAAACCCCTTGTTCCCATTTGGGTGACCTAAGAGTGCTTGGTTAGCACAGCTAAGTCCAAAGTCATTAGTTTAGCAAATACATTTTCCAAGCATTCTGAGATCAGCGGCACTTCCTCTGCAATTGCTCCTTCCAGTTCAGCAGGAGAGGACAAGGGAGACAGTGGGAAAAAAAGACAGCTTGAGTCTAAGAAATGGGCAATGAGTGGTGCTGAGACAGGTTTAGGGGAAAAAAAAAATGAAACACAGGGTGTGGGAGGGATAGAACATTAAAGAACATTAAAGATACCTGGAAAATATTTTAATTTCAAGGACTTGTCTGAATTTTAAGTAAAAGAGGACATTTCAATATGGGAAGGTGTAAGAAACACTGATCAAAGATTTTGTGCTGGAGTGAAATAAAGTTTGCTGCTGCTCTGTTTTCCCATAATAAGATTTAATCAAAATTGATCCAATTTTGTGAGACACACTGATGTTCCTGGATCCACAAGAATCCTGCTTCAGCTAAAAGTTGGTGCCATGCACTAACTATGCTCCCATTATTTGAGGTGCTACATGTACTGCCCTAAAGAACTACGTATTTGCTTCTTTTGTGAGCCTTCCCATTTGGCCGTGGAAAGATTTCAACATCTAATATAGAATGAAACTCCCATTTCATATCAACAAGTATTCATTACAGTGAGGCTCCAATGCTACATGCTTTATCTGAACCTACAGTAATTACTACAGCAAATCTGCTGGTCTTCACTTATCTTGTTTGCTAACGTATCTATTGATAGTGCAACAAACAACAGTCAACCTTCCTAATGAACACAATCAATCACAGTACACACATGCCACAAGCAAGGCCAAAATGTTCAGACATCCCGAAGCCCTGCAGAAAAGAAGCCTCCAACAGTGGCAGAGCAGAAATATTGGAGAAAAACACCAAAGCAAAACAAATATCAAATTGAAACCAACGACTGTAGATTGTTCTGCAAAATAAAAGGGCTGCTGTCTGTGACAGTTTACTGAGCCATGTGCTTTAGGCAGAAAGCCAGAATGAAAGGGGGAGCAGAGAAATTGAGCTCTCTAACGCTGCCTGCTGTAAGCATCCTTCTCTAAGCACAGGAAACACCTTTCATTTCTCCATGTCATTTTTGTATTCAATAGCTAAAAATATATTAGTGAAGCATCTGAATAGAACATTACTCCATGAAAGAAAGCTGTGAAGGCATTTACCATGTGGTGCTCTCTCCCTGCTTACCCAAATCCCATATGTCTTCCCAAAGTGTCCGCTACTGGTGTCTGTCAAAGGCTGCACACCTGAGCTACTGAAACACCTGCTCTCCCCTCAGTATAGTTCTTGTGTTCTGACATATCGATCAGATAAGCAGGGATTGAAGTTAAACACACTGGTTGAAATTTCGTCCTGGTGAAAAGAACTAGCAGACAGCCTACGCTCTGCTTGATTTATCAAAGCAGGAGTTAACTGGAGGTTAAGCAGGTCAGTGGCACCGCATTGGTCCTCTGCTTCAACATGCTTTTCTTTTTCAGGGAAGAATCTACTTCTCTCACCATTGCAACCTGCAGACTCCTCAGAGCTTGTCAGGTCACCCAGACATCTGCAGCAATCCTTCAGCATGTTGCGAAGCCCAATTCATTTCCAGCTCTGTTCATCCAAATTCTCAACTTCATTCTGCAAACTATCTGACACTTCAAAGCTCAGAGTAATTCCTCCTCTCCTTAAGTGTCCTTAATTAAGTGCTGTTAAATATGTTTATACACACAGCCATGTAGCCCAATGCATTTCACATCACGTTGCTATCAGTAGCCCACATAAGCAACTTCTTCCCTTTCCTGTTAGCACCCATCCTGGTACGCAAAGCACTGCTGGTGGCTGCTGGCGTAGACCTGCGTGCCTGTCTGTGACATATCTGCCATAACACGTGGGACCACATGTACCTCAGCATGCAGGTGGGTTTCTTGGTAGCCAGATGTGCTTCTGCCACTTCTCTGCGGAAAGTCACTCTGCGAGACAGCCAAAGGTCTGGAGTCAATAAGGCTGTAGCCACAAGATTTAACCTGAATCATGTGCATGCAGGAGGATTTTGAGATTTTGGAGATGAAAAGCATGCCAAGTACCGGGCTTTATGTCACCATGATCATAATATGAAATTGTCTGTTGACTCTGTGTTGTTCTGCTCCATAAAATATTAATGTATGATAGGAGGGGAATGAGACTGCTGTCTTCGTAGACATGGATATTCAGTGTGAGGTACGAGTATGTAGGCTGAAGCTTAGGGCATTATTCCATCCCTGCATTTACTAAAATGAGATTGCATCAATTAATTTTAAAAGCTTACCATGGCCATTTAATTTAGTCAGTCCTAAAACATTAAATATAATTAAAGAGTGAAAAATATCTTAATAGCTAGAGACTAACTAGGAAGTTCTAAGCAAAGGCTGAAATCTTCATCTGTCGCTCCAAACTTTCTGCCATTCAGTAGCAAAAATGAAGAATTGGGATATTCTACATTTAGCATAAGAGTGTAGTCATTTCTTTTCTGATTAGGCTGCTTTTAGTGGTTTTGCCCAAGGTCTTAAGTACATTTAGAAAAAGCTTTTACCATTCACACTGCTGGAATTTCATAAAAGTAAAAAATATAGCATGCACATGCATGTATATGTGCTCACTTATTCATACGCAGGTAGAATAAAAAAGTAAAATACACATATAAACTATATGAGTTTATATATGGAATGGATATGCACATTTGCACATATGTGCATTCTGCATTTTCACTGCATGGTTTCCTTTGGAAAGGAAAACTATGAAGGATGGGTAGATACAGTTAGCTTTTTGCTTACTTGCACAGCACGTATTTCTAGACTGTAGCCGGTTTTAATAACATCAGTATTATCATAAGACCTAGAAAACCTAGCCAAGGTCAGCAGCAATGGGAAATATAACTACAAAGAAGGGATTTTATCCCTCAGAAAAGGTGTTTATTGAACCTAGGCCTGTACCGATGTGACCTGAGTTTGATTCTTCCATCCCAAACCCAGCACTATCATCCTCATCTGTGTGGGTCTCTGGAGGACAATAACAGCCCAGTGCATTTACTGGAGAACCTAATGGTCTCTTCCACCTTAAAAATGTCCTATGCCAATAAAATAAAAGGCATTATTGTTAGTTGTGTTGGTGCCTAGAAACCTGAGTCCCACTGTGCTAGGATTGACCTAAGCAATGACATCGTATCCACACTCTGAAGAGTCTATAACCTATGTACATGTTTTCAATATCAACTGTCCTATAAGGTCAAAGCAGTTTGATGGAAATCCAGCCCATTGAGTGTGATTTCCTCATGCCAGAGGAAATGCACAGGGAGCAGGGGGGAAGCAGAAGCCAGTTTTGCAAGAAGGAAAGAAATTGTGCTCTGCATCCCAAAGTAGCATCTGTTGCAAGCACTTTTGACTGCATTTTTTCCTGAAGATGGCTTTTAAAATCCATCTCCGCTTAATTTGTCCTACATCAGGAACATTCATGAACTCACTACACAGATCTCTTACCAAATACCATAGCTTCACTTTGGTCTCCACCTACAAAAACCCCACTTATTCCGTAGTACACTGCTCCATAATAAATATTACTCAGTAATTACTAAGGGAGTCATGAAAGGGAATTGGCATCCCAGCGACAGAATATTTGTACTCCTTACAGATTTGCGACTTTAATATTGAAGAGATACATCTTGCCTTATAAATACTCCCCAGGCTGCCCATTTCGTTCAGCTGAAGACTGAGCAAACGTATCGTGGTTTGAAGAGCAATCATAAGACAGCATAAAGTAGCATCCCCTTTAGAAACAGCATCACTGGCCAAACAAAAAGCCAGGAGGATTTACAGGGACACATGCTTGAGAGCCTGCTGTTGAAATGTGCCAGCAAATCATCCACATGCTTAACTAGATTTGGCAGGAACATTGAGATTCAAACGATATATTATTATATAGGTTCACAACTTAAACATACAGGCATGGCAATACACTAAACATTACCTTGACTGCAAACTGCTGGGAAATCAGTCTACCTTTACCAAGGGAATTAATGCAGAGATTTTCATACCTTGATCAAGAAGGGAAATTTATGATTCTTTCTGTGAGAAACCACTAGAAGAAAACCCTTGCCTATCGAAACATGCATATGAAAGAGAGCTACTTTTTATTAAGAGGTGTCTGTCAACCTCTAAGTACTCACATGTGCATGTCCATTTAAACCTAGGTTGAGTCAAAACATTACACCAGTATTAAGACTGGTTCAGCATGTTCTGGAATCAAGCAAAATAAACTGGAAATACACTCTGAAGCAGCAAATCTCCCTGCCATTCTATAATAAACACTGCTCAGACATCATTATTTCTAAAACCCTGATTAAGTGTAAATTCCCCTTGCACTGTTTGACACATTCAAAAAGATCAGGCTATTGTGGCCCAGCTGAAGTCCTGACATGTGGACTCTATAGAAAATTTCAGTCTTGAGTGTCTTGCCTGGAAAGCACCACTCATTCTCACGCCTCATTTCTGAACACCAGTCTGGTAGATTCATTTAGGAGGAGTCTCAGGCAGATCCTAAACCTCTAAGAGCTCTATAGACCAATAAGTAACATCTTAAACTCTTTCTAAAAATTAATAGGCAGCCTGAGGACAGACAACAGTGCAATAGTGTAATGTGCTCAGGGTGTGAAGCACCTCTCAACCATCATATGACTAAATTACCCACCAAAGGCTTGCTCCAAAGCCTACTAGCTAGGAAAAAAAACCCCTCTTTCTGACTTTCCAGGGCCTTGGATCATGTCCCTAAAGTTGGATTCAGAGGAAAGCATCTGGAGGAGATGTGCGAGTTCAGCAATAAAGGCTAGGTACAAATGGAAAGATGTATTACTGCCAAAGAGAGATTAAAACGAAAACCAAGTCTTTACAGATCTCGCATTAAAAAGTAGCAAAAAGAGACTGCCAAACCTCATCAAATCTACTGATCAATTATATTGAATAGAGCTTCTATTAATATATGAATTAAAGCCTCCACATCATATGTTATATCTAATAATATTATATATTCCCTTAATAGGAAATGCACATGTCCATACTCCTTTGAGTAAAGAAGATTCAGTACATCTTTCTTCATACCCAGATAATGATACCATTTTAAATCAGGAGCCTCTCCTGACTTACTGCTCTTTGGCAATTACCTAAAGAGCGAGCTTTTCTGTTTGAAGTAAGTAGGGAGAAAAATGACCTCTATACCAAAGGCTGCTTAAGCTACTATGAATTTGACAAGATCTGTTCTGCTGCGGTCCACCAGGAAGGCACTGGCCACATCCAGCAGCACCATTTGCACTGTGTGTCCCTTGCATGGGACACCATGTAGACTGCTCCCAGCAAACCTGTATGAGATGTGCTGCTGCAGGGTCCAATAAGTTTGGGAGCAGCCTCTCTGACTCACTCCACGGCAGGAAGGCTTATGTGGCTTCTTCCCCACAATGGAGCTACACAGGGACCTGTAATCCAGACCACTTCTGATGGTCTCTCAAATGGTACTCAAGAATGTCTAGACACATCATTTTCCGAAAAGCAGATGGTGTTGCTCACTATGCCAAGTGCTGCATGGAAAAGCAGGTGATACCGGTAAAAGGAAAGCCTTGTGCTGTGGATTGAGACTGGGCAGATGCAGTCTGCGTAGAGTAGTCCTTAATCCCTTCAATTTTGGGTGATTTAGTGAAATTTTAATCTTTTCCTTGTAGGAAAAGATTTCCTTAAGAACTTCAGCACCTCGCAAAATGAGTACACAGATTGTGCTAGTACGGACAGACTGCTTTCACTTACTGCAATTATAATAAAATTCTAAAATTGTGCTAAACTGACTTAAGCACCACATACACGCAGTAGAAAAAAGTATTATAGATTGAAGAGAAGAATAAGGTCTTCATCTTTTCCTAACTTAGCTGTAACAACCTGCTGATAGCTAATGAAAAGAACCAGGAGACAATCATGGTGGACTTTGTAAAACGTTTGGAGCTCACTTGTGTCTGTGCATGAATTGCAGACTTAATTTGTGTAAATGGACATAACACCTGCACAGCTGACTAGTCTGAATTATTATATAAAATTATTTGGAGATCACCAGGGTTCTTCAAAGCTTATATTCACCATCTTCTCTTTATTTTACAAGCTTCGATCGTACTTTATTATAAAGCCAATACCATTAGAGAAAAAAAAAAAAAAAATTCAAACTCTAATTTAATTAGAAGGGATTATCCACAATTATTTTCTTTCATTTAAAATGTATGCTTTGATGCCAGCTATCTGGAAGCAGAATAAAAGACAGACTTCTGTTGATGATTCATACTGACTTGTAAGATGCATTTAATAAGAAATGACAAGAACTTGCATCCTGCACAGCTGGATAGGCTCCTCTCAGGCCATGATACTACATTTTTAACCCAAACTTTATAATTTCCCTTCCATTTCCCAAGTTTGTAGACCTCCTGGGTCACACTGGACCAAGCATCTTTAGTGCTATGGGCAACAGTGTATCTCCTATGTGGTGTTACTGTATACTCTTCAGTCTCTGCTTGTATGTGGGCAAAGACATAAGAAGTGTGGCTTCCACATAAGCCTACATTGTCCACCATAACTTATTCAAATGGGTTATCTTGCTGCAAATAAAGCTTGAGAGTAGAATCACTGCTTTAGCAACCATCAAAGCTACTTGCAGAACTGTGAGGCTGAAGCTTGTCCATTATTTTGGAAGTGAATGCATTTTGTTTGAACTTTACACTGAACTTTACAATGCTCTGCTTTTCTGTCTGCCACATCAAACTGAATTAACATTTGATCAACATCTCTCAAAGAACCCATGAATAAGCTTGATTAAAATTCAGATAGAGTCTGAACTATGATATCAATATCATAGATCAATAAGATCCAGACATAAATTAATTACAGAAAAATAAGTATATACATATTATTCCTTCTTTTCCTTCATTTTCTATTGTACCTTTTTGTATCTTCCTTCTAGCACTGGCTGCACCCGTGTCTTTAGAATGACATTCAAAAAGATCCACACTCCCATATAAAACTCTATTTGCCACATGTAGATAGCACTGTTATTTGTATTACAATGAAAAGTAAAATGTGAGACTAATGGTGGAAAAAAATGTACAGTGTCTCTCAAAGGTCCTTCAGTCCAACAGAGAAGAACAATCGGTGGAAAGAAAGCTGTCCTCTTACTGTCCTTTATGTGTGGAAAATAAATGGAAGAGCAGTAAGAGTCAAAACAACAGAAAAAGTAGTCTTGAAACAGGTAAATCAACTAAAAATAAATTATAGACTCACGTAGAGCTTTTGCTTGATAAGTCACTGGATAAAAGTTCCGTATGAATGTAACCTCCTTGGGTAAGTACAAGCTTAGAAAACCCCACCTTTGCAGAGTATACCAGCTGAAATCCTGCTGAGCAGGAAAAACATAGCAAAGATACAGCACTAGGGCAATCACTAATCATGGACAGCTTCACTGAGTGAAGGAGAACCAATAAGAAAACTTCACTGCAAGCATCTTTCTCATAAAGCTCAGATACGTCCTGGCTTTTTATGAGCTCAGTGTAACATCCAACACCACACAGCAGTGACTGTGGAGTACAACCTGCATTTCTTATTTCACACATCATTCCCAACTCACCACAATAAGCCCACAAAGTCAGCAGAGACTTTAAAAAGTTAATGAGAAGGATGTAGGAAAAATGTATTACTGTTTGTTTCAGAGAGTCCTGCAATGTTCGTGGCTATATACTCTGAGACACTATGTCAGTTCCACCCATGGGGTTCTGTTGCATTACTCTGGCAAATAAACCAATGTATCATTAATGACGAAAACTTTGTGTCATTATTAACACTGCTTTTGATAATAATTATGCCTGAATAAGGGGTTCAGGCTTGGCTCTAGTTTTAGTTTTTCAGCACAAATGAGGATGAATCCAAACCAAAAGCTATTAATACAGATTGAGTTTCAAATAAATCTTTGCATATTGCGTTAAGTCCTGATCTCACGGGTTTTCTATGTTTCTGGCTTCGCCAAATCAAGAACAGATCCACAGAAAGATCAAGAATGGCACAGAAATGATAACCAAAGATGTAATAGCCTTCCAAAAGAAACTGTCCCTACAGAACTGGGTGAAGGTGCAAAACTGGGAAACAATTTTCATTTGCCTAAAGGAACTTGCCTGTACTCAGAAACTACCTTTGATGCAAACCAATGCTAATGAATAAAAAGTCTGTATTTTCTATAGATTCAGTCAACCCCCAAAAAACTATTATGAAATAGACATTTGTAATAAGGAGTTTTGGTCATCACAGATAAGCATTCTCTACCATGCTTGCACTACACTGTCAGTTGCTTTACTATTCAAAGTCCTCTATCCCATTACTCTGAAACCAAGAAGATTCAGTTTTAATATATCCTGTAATTTTCCTTAAATATTTCCATAACATCTATACTGTACCTTGTCCACAAGCAAAATTTTTTTCATAAAAAATACATGACATTCATGATATCTTTCAATATAGAAGTACTGGAATTTTTCAATTAATATATGGAAAGCTTGGTTAAGGTAAGCGTGCAGTAACCACGAGAGCATACGTGGCATTTGCAAAAAGATTTATGAGCTTTATTTCAAAATGTTAAAACATACTTAGTTCCTTGTCTTTCAAACAGTGAACAGACTTGAGGGTAAAAATTAATGAGTGTAGAATAAATAAATTCACGTCTTGTAAATACAATGTGATTACTCTGTAATCTATTTTATGACAATATGTAACGAAAAATGCAGAAATCATTTGTTTGTGACTAACACACCTATCAAATTAAATAAATAATATACTGCACCTAAAATAGATAAATCTGAAGTCTATTCCTTAACCAGAAATAGAACTTCTAGCACCACCAAATATTACCATCTTCCATTTCCAGGAAAAAAATAAGTTCCATGAATACCAGAAGAAAAGCCTGCTTTCAGACACGTCCAGGTATGCACTTGTTGTTTTGGGACACAGGTTATTAATTTCTACTGCCTAATTTTTCACTGTGGAGTGTTTATTCCTCTTCCCTTTCCTTCAAAAATGAGTAACGGGCTGTTCCTGCTCCTGCTGATTTCAATGAAAGAAGTCTTTGCACTTCATGTCACACCTCACTGATGTAGGTTTGATTCATAGAGATAACACCAGACGTATTTTATACCAGCTACCCAAATGCTGCAAAAAGTTATTTCTCATTTGCGGAAGAATATATTTAAATGTGAACTTTGTAACAACGGTCAAATAGAATTGCAAGATGAAGAGGAACAACTATTCAGTTTGCTGTAAAATCCAGTGAAATTAATTGACAGATTCCCACTGGTTTAAAAAGGCTTTGGATCTGGACCTGGCTGAGATGAAGATTGTCTAATGCTAACCAATGACTTTGATTCCCCTTATTCCTGACATTGAGCAGATAACCAAGACCACTCACTTTTGTTTAAAAATGTATACCATTTAATTCAAATTGTTCCTACAGAAAGAGAGGCCCAAACACTACCTAAAAAATTAGAAACAGTACAAATAAAAGGAATGCGTATGTATATATACACACATACATGCAAAACTCTGTTTGTTTAGGGTTGAGTTTTTGTAAATACTAATTGAAAGGGCTCAGTTCATAGCTACTAATAACTAGGGCCCAATTTTTATATATATGTATCACAAGTATACAGCAAAGAGGTATGGGCATGATTCATAGTAAATATAGTGCCTGAACAGCGTCTCTTCATAAAGCTTATCGGCTCTTTACACCAGCAAGACTGTCACCCCAGATAATGACAACTGGAGGCATGGAAGATTTTCAATCAGGCTTCATATGCTCTGTATCATGATCTGATGACACTTTTACTTGTAGGGCATGACCACACTAAATCATACCCTATCTCCTCACACATATCTCATTGGATGAAGTCTAACAGAAAGCAGGGCTTTTTTCAGGTGACACACATTTGATGAAGAGACACGTGAACGCTAAGGACTGCTTCTAAATGGTACAGTGCTGCTCTTGCAAAAGAACCTGTGCTTAAGATCACTGCACATGCACACGAAATCTCACAAAAGGCTCTTGCCCGAATGTTTTGTACAGGGGTTCAAGGAAAGGCAGGCAGCTCTCAACTGAAAAGGCTGCAATAGCCAAATCAGAATGAAGAGATGTGCAGAAATGCACCCGGCGTTACAAGTGTCCAGGAGGGAGTGTTGACTCCGAGTTAGTTTGGGGGTCTCCCTTGTTTCTCACAGCTCTTTAGCCACGGCAGGCTAACTGATCTTCCAACCACAGCTACAGCAAAGATTTCACAGAAGCAGAAGATACTTAATTTGGAGCAGCAGTCTCCTTTGCTCCAGATGGGAGATGATAACCCTTCCCTGCCTGATAGCTTAGCCCTCCTTCCTCAGCTATGTCCCACCAAGAGATATGAATGCAGGCACCATCAGCCTCCCTCTTTGTCAGAGTGACAAACACCTGTGCTTGGGATTCCTCTCTTCATGAGGATTCAGGTGACATGTTCTGGGACAGAACTGTTCACACACAGAATGATTTGTCTGTTGTGCTGTGCAACAAGCTAGCACTGCGTTTCTTTAGATGTGTTACACCTCCATCTTTTCAACTATTATAAGGTATGAGGGTTGTTACAGGGCAAGTCCTTTTCATTGAGTGGCAAAGTACTGAATGCATATAATGCCTTGGACAGATGTACCAGCATCATCCTTTTTCCTTACTGCAACCAGTTTTATTTTCTTTCTTTTCTGATTTATGCTTATCTAAGCAAGGTATAATACATGAGATTTGCCTTTTAAATCCAACATTGTTTCCCTTCAACCTCCCCCTCACTCCCAGTACAAGTTATCTTATAAAGCTACCTCAGAAGCAATGGGAAATGCAGGATTGGGTGATTTTTCATATGCATAAAGAATTTATGATCTTATAACACATGTAGAAATTCACTGAAAAAAAACCCCATAAATCTCTGATTTCATCAACCAAAATGCACTAGAACCTTAATATATTTAACTTTCTTCTATGACCTTTGCATAACTTTTTGTCTATGCTCATATGCATGAAACTAAGGCTGCATTTGTGTACGACTGTCTTGCAGGACTAAAGTCTATAATGTGCATTCTTCCTTTTCTATGCGGTATCTTCCATTTTCATTATGCCTCAATTAATACACTGAAATATGCCAAGTGGTTTCGCATGAAATACGTTTCTCATTTTAATCAGTTTAGCATCAAAGGTTTTAGGCTGGTTACTGCGTAGGGTGTTTATTAATTTGTCTGTGATGCCTTCTCTCATTAGTGTGTAATGGAATTTCAAGCAATCCCAGCAGCTAGTAGATAATTTATTTTTTAAACACATTCTTATCAGTGTATTAAACAATCAGAGTCTCTATTGTTTCTGAATAATCTGGAGTGCTTGTTTCATCTCTGGATTAGAAAACTGGTACACTGAGTCCTGATTGCACTGAGCTGAAAACAAAACCCAACAATTTTTATTTGAATTAGGCATGATTGAAAAGTAGCAGCCTAACAACCCCTGAGATTTGGATTCTCCAGTATTTTCTTTGCAAGAAACATGACCAAACAAATGCCACTGAATCCTGATGCAGCTAATCCATTTATGGGTAAAAAAGGCCCCTGTCACAGGCTTAGCCCTTGCACAGGACCCCTGTGTGTTGGAAATCTGCTCCAGCGAGTCAGGCTCAAAGCAACACCATTGTTCACCACCTCTGCTGCCTGTGGCTCTTGCCTTTCTCCTCGTACAAAGGAAGCCTATCCAAAAAATACCTGTGTTTTTCAAATATTCAGCAACTGAGAATGTAGCAATATCTACTAACTATTGACCTTTGCTGCATTTGGACCTAAGATACTGAGTGTAGACAGCCAAGAGTTTCAGCATCCCTAAAATAATGCAAATAATTTTAAAAGAAATTCAATATTGTCACCACTAAAGAAATGTATAAAAAAGCAGCTTGCATTCCAAAAAAGAATTTTAGAGAATCCCACAAGAGTCCAAATAGACTTTTCAATTCTTTAGGAGTGTTTAAATCATGCATTTGAAAAAAATGACCTATTTAGTGCTAGAATAAATTGTGAAGGCTTTTTTTTTTTTTTTTCTCTCATCAGGTTTTAAAATTTAATCATAAACTTCATAGGGAAAACAAAAATAAAGGTTTCCTATTTTAGAAGAGTGAATAAAACCCGAGAACATGGAAGGGGTTTTCCATAGACGTGGCCTGTCTGCAGTAATCAAGATGTGTGGTTCGGCATATGAAACAGTAATTCCAGTGTTGGATAGAGGGAACACATTACTATGCAAACAAATCTGAGGTTATTTTTGTTTTCATTCCTCTGACATTGTCTTCTCTCAAGCCTATACGAATAAAGAACTGTATCTTCTTGATCACAGTGCCATGAAATGACATTTACATTCTCATTCCCAGCTCATGTTCTTGTTTCACTTGGTTTAGCATGCCAGACGAGAGTCAGAAACTGACTGCAGCCATAGGAAAATGGCTTAGGCACACGTGTGTGAAAGACAGATTCAACAACCATTAAACTAGGTCTCGTGACTTTGTCAATTATCTCCGTATTGCTAAAGATTTGCTAAAGAAGAGAGCTCAGCATTTTACATTATGCTTGTTTCATTCCTCCTGGTCTAGAAAGGGCACAATGCAAAACAGTGAGGCTACTGCTTTCCAGACCCGATACTTAACATGTCACTGGGATTTACAGTGCTCTTTAGCCTCTGCTTTCCTCTTTGTCCCTTCCACCCTTTTTTTCTGCAAAGGCATCCTCTTGCTTTTCCCTGCTAGCACAACCTTGTACAGTCCTCAGAGATGCTTTCCCTGGGTTATCTTTCTTATTTCTGGTAGCCCAGAAAGGGATAAAACAGAGCTGTAAAGACAGTTTCCAGGAGTACCAGCCCCCCTGTTCCCTGTAGATAACGTAGATGCAATATTGCTCAGGTGTTTGGTTTTGTATCTCTGAGTGTAAGACCGTTTGAGAGATCCTTGCCACGGGGAAAGCCCTTCTGCCTTTGGAAACCTTCCAGTCAATACAGAAATCACGCCAGCCCTCACAGAGCTGGCCCCTCTGGTCTATGGAGCCAGATCCTATTAGTGCAATGCTCTTAAAAGCAGAAATGGGGAGGAACAAGACCCAGAACACTGCTCTACTTTGCCAAAAACCAGCCAGACATTTACTGTTACTTTTACAGGATAAAGCACCTCAACAAGGTTGAGTGAAGAAGAGAAATGACAGTAAAAGAAGAAAATCTATCACTGGGCTGACTGATTAGTAGTCTCTCAGGAAAATTATTCTTTTTTACGACAAGTCAAGAAATTTTTAACAGCTGGTTTAGAAAAATAACTGTAGCTCATTAATTAGTTCATTGTTTTTCCTGTATTACCTGTTGAAATAACCAAGGATTTGTCTCACAGAAACAAGCTGCCATTTTGTACTGACTGCAATGGAAGTTGTTGCAGAAGAGATGTGCACATTACATTTAGCTCACAGGATGGTCAATTCCTTCTTACCAAACCAAATGCAAATCACAGTTTTTCTCTTCAGAGAGTAGTTTACAGGCATTTTACCCCAATCCAGACAATACTGTCAAGTACGTGATGTTAAGAATCTGGCTCATCCCATGTTCTTTTGTGAGAAAATGTAGTTTTGCTCTCTCATTCTGTGATGTTCTTCACCTAAAATAAGAGCAATTCCATGGGAATGTATCTTCTGCTGCATGGGAGAAATTTAACTATTATCAGTGCAGAAAATGTCCTTCAGCATGTAGTCCTTGAGCTTTTCCTTCAAGGAAAACAGCAAGAAAAACAACAAGGCTTGACACCCAAGGAGTGCTCTCGAAAGGCTAACAAATACCAACTTGCTTAACTAAAATTATCTTTCTGTCAAACAGCAAGATACATGAATATGAAATAGCACCGCATTTATATGGTCAATTATAGAATTTGGCTTTATTTAGAATACAGGCTGTTAAAAGTGACAATGAAAAATTCAGCAGAATGACAATGTATGTTAATTCTTGCTAATTGTATGAACTGTTGGGATCGTACCCTATATAACCTCCTTCCATGTCCCCCAGATTTGCTTGCAAGCTACAGCACTAAAATTTAAAAGATTACCGTACATGTTTTCACAGGGAAGTTCCTAATTGCTATGCATTTCATTTCTGCTTTCTTTTGTCCTACAAATGAACACATAGCAGGAGTGAGTGTTTTTACCTGATTAAACAGAACACATCCTTCTGAAGGAGTGGTATTAGGATCAGAAGCTACAAACTCATTTTCATGTTATTATTTCAAAACATACAGTACAATATATCCAGTGTGTGTCCAATAACTTGCTAACCTGATGAGGCTCCTGGCATGCCCAAATCTCAGATGGCAATTTAGAAAGGCCACACTTCAGTGCTACCTAACCCCAGCTGTGCAGCATCCATCAGTGCCGGCACAGCTCCCTAAGCAACTCCCTCCCCACAGCCATGCACAAGATCACGAGCCCAACAGGGGAATAAGGTAAGGGGAAAGAGTAAAGATATTGGAACAGATAAAGAAGGTAAAGAAGAGGGCTGAGAAATGTGAAGGACGTTGGGGAAAATAGCAAAGTTTGGTATAAAACCAGAAAAAAACCCCGGAAGACTGTATTATAGTCAAGACTAGGAATGCATATGGATGATTTGAATACTTTTATAATAGATGTGTTATATTTGTTCCATACCTCAAAAGTTATATGCCTACACAACATTAAAAAAGTCCTCCCAGCTGTAACTGTGTATTTTTGGAGGGACATGTGAACTTGGGGGGGGGGGGGGGGGGGGGGAAGGCAAAAAAAAAAAAAAGCGGGGGTTTTTGGCCCCTCCCT
>JAAGNO010001472.1:288691-305049 GCA_033439905.1 Ceryle rudis | reverse complement strand
TCCATTTTGGGGCAATTTTTTCTATTTCGGTTCGAAAAAGAGATTGAAAATTTTGGGTAACCCTGGAATTTAGTTAAATAATTAAAAATTCTCTTTTAAAATGAGACTACTGGATTAAATTTAAAAATGTATGGTTCAGAAATCTTACAACTGACAAAAAATATTAGTGCTGTTACCAGTCAGTGCAAGTAATGGTGTCTTATCGGGCATATTTGACTCATGGACCAACAGTGTGGAAAAAAAGAGGTTAATTCACCTCAAGCAGATTAATGTAATTTTTCAAGTTACCATTGTTGAGATTCAAAGCCAGTTTGGGAGAATAAATTATAAATGGTTGAATATAAAAAGATCCTAAATGAAAGGGAGAACGTGAATTATATAGTGAGGGAGGTATTCCCGTTCTGATGTAATGCAATTTATGTGCACAAATCCCATTAGCATCAATAGGAGCTGCACACAAATACCTGAAATGCAAATTACTTCAAATTTACCTACATAAACATGTTCATAGACTCTCTCTTGCAGCTTCTTTTGACCGTGAAATGTGGACATCAACAAAAATATTATTTAAAAAAATGTAGGAACCACATATGCTCATTTCTGTAAGAAAAAGACTGTTGTGTGGCTTATGTACGCCCAGGAAATTTCTGAGACCTCAAGGGAGGACTCATCATATTCTTCCTTTGGTAGCAGTAGAAAAATTCTCTCATTTCCTCCAAGCTCAACTTTGATTTTAGGAGTCTGGTATAAGGACTATTGTAATATAGGGCTTAGTTCAATAAGTGGGATCTTTTAAGGCACATGCAAGGCAAAAATTTCTCATAAGATCACTACAGAAAATCTTCGCAACATCTTAATGGGTTTACAGTGGTTGGTGGATTTCTCAAAGCAGTTGCCATGCTGAAGATCAAGCTTCCATGGGATTATGCTTGGTCACACAAAAACTGAGAACAGATTTGGAAATCTAGATGGCAACTGGAAATTACGACTTCCATTCCAGTGGAAACAGAAGGACACTTGTTGCATGTCAGATCAGAACAAAACACAACATTTCAAGTTTACAGGAGAGCAGAAATTCTCAGTGATACAGTCCTGAGAGCAGGGAAACATTTCCTTAGAAGGAGAATAAAAGGGACAGTATATAAAAGTCCAAGTGGAATGAGGTGAAATGCAATGATGAAGTTGAACCCACTAACTTACACATTTTTCCACTTACTATTTTGAAAATGTTTATGCATCCCTGAGAAACACTTAAGTTTTGATTAATCTGTACTTTCTGACAGGACACTATTGTGTCAAGAATTTTTACCCCTGCTAGTCAGAGCATTTTGAACATCTTGTGGCAGTCATGGAAACGTTCCCTACAGACAGTGTCAATTCCCTCAGAATGGCAAAAAGGAAGCAGAAGGTTTTAATCAGAATTAGACAAGTTGAATACATTGCAAGCTTTCTGTGATTTCCAAATTTAAATTTTAACCCCAAAGTTCCTTTTTAAAACCCTAGAAATACAAGAGGTTTTAAATACGCTACTTTTACGAACAGGAATCGAACTTTATAGGCAGTAAATACGTATCCTCAGTCAATACCCTTCAATGTTTTATTTTTCATTAAAAAGTATTTCAAATATGTGATCAAGACCAAAAGGTGCAGTTGAGATTGATTTTTTTAGAAGACGTACATTTAATTGCCTTTTGCCATGATCAGCATCGACTCTGATTTTGCCAATAATTCATGAGCTTTCATGAATATGCATATACTTTTCTGTACAGGTTGGCATTATTAAATTTGACTTTTCCCAAGAGCAGAGAAATGAATTGAATGAAAGGGGAATTAAGAAGAAGAACAGGTGATAAACAAATGGATACGAAGAGAATTCTGTCACTTAAGCTGGTTTGGCACGCACATCCCCTCCTTGCCCCAAGGTTCACTCACTGCCAGATCCCTGGCTGCTGTTTACTGTGATGCCTTTTGGTTTTGCAAATGTCTTGATGGAAGCCTTTCCAGCCAACACTAATGTGCAGCAATTTATGACAGCAATATCATTCAATTCTACTGTGCCAAAATACCCTGACCCTCATCATTTTAAAAGAATTTGTTTTTGCTTTCATCAGCCAAAGATCACCATAAGTTTGCAGCTCACTGGAAAGTAAAACACTGACTACGCACTTTGTTTCCTTCAAAGAGAAAGCACAACTGTCATTCATGTCATAGAGTAGTTGTCTTCAAAAATAAAACATTCTGTTCATGTAGGAAAACTGCCTGGAACCACAAAAGACTGATTTTTCTCTCAGAGCAACTCTGACACATTTTATGCTAGCATCTGCTTTGGTTTACAAGCAGCATATGCATTAAGGACCTGGTATGCCATGTCCAAATCACACTGAAGCATCTCTGAAGTAATGGATGGGGACCTCATCCATTAAAAATTAGGACAAAAACCTGTGAACAGCCGCAGATTCACTTCAGGCGAGGCAGTCATCATCTGCCACGTCTGAGATTGCAGCCTGGACATCTGGCCCGAACGAAAACTTAAGGCTCCAGATTCTACTCTCAAGCAGAGTACCAAGCTGTGAAAGCACCCACAACGCTCTGCTTGGCTTTCCTGGGAGAATACAGCTCAGTCTCTGATCTGTGATTCTTAAACAAAGGAGTATTTTCAATAGGTAATATCACTATTCAGGATTTAAATCAAATAGATCAATAAGAACATTCCCCACTCCCAGAAACACCCAAACCTGAAATCTCTAAAAGGTAAATTAAATGTCTTTCACATTTATGATTCTGAACAGAGTTGAAGCTCATGTATTTCAGACATATGGAAGGGGAGAGCTCTGAGCGCTGACAGCTTTTCAGGAAAGTGAATTGTACATTATGTGAATAAAGTAGGAAAGTAATACTTGAGAAATGACAACAAAACAAACAACAACAACAAAAAAATCAAGCTACCAAATGACAGTCAGAATACCAAACCAAAAGAGTACCCTACCCTGCACCCCTAGCTGTAGGGTTGGCATGAGACAAAGAGCAATATCTAACATGAAAGCGTAGTCTCCTATTCAGGGAAGCCAATAAGCTTAATAGAAGGAAAGTGAAGAGGAAATACCACATTTAAAAATCTAGTGGCTCACTTGGAAATACAACTCCCTGGTTTTCTTTTAAAATCTCCCTCATACATATGCAGTGCAATGAATTATATTGAAATGGATGAGCTCCTGTCATCTATTGTTTGAAATGTGAGTTGAAGTTCAGTTTAAATCATTCCTCTGCCAGAAAACAGATAAAAAAAAGAGGACCAACAGTTTCTACTCTGAAAGCCATTTCACCATAAATATATGTCTCCTGTTGACAATATATTGGATGAGCTTGTTTACAGATTCCTGTTCCTATGGTCTTAGATAGTCCCCAGCTTCTTAGCTTTATTCTCATCACAATATGTATTTTAGATAGTCATGTATAGGAAAAAAAAAAAAAAACGGTTTTAGAAATGCTTATACTCTTCCTCCCTGAATTAATAAAAACTAAGAGAAAAGAGTGGATAACACATGACAGCTTTGTAAGTGCAGAGCTGTACTTCACAAGCATCTTTGCTAAATCTTATTGCTGTACAGAGTCTGACCCGAGCCACTGCCTCTTTGTGTGGAAGGACAAAAGTCACATTTTACATATTTTGTTTTTCATCAAACTTGCTTACAAAAATAAAAGCCATTCACAGAGGACTATGCATGAAAAGGCACTAAGCATAACAGCAATCTAATTTCAGCTAATTCTTCTTTCTTCTTCCCCTTGTACAGGACAGATGATACCTCCCAAACTTGTAGCCTGTAGCAACGTTACTTTCTCTGGCACTTCAAACCTCAGACAACAGTGATGGTCACCTGTATAACAACCTTGAGAAACTGGTGCTTCCCTTTTACAAATATAGGAACGGTGGAAGACCTGATAACTCAGAAATGTACTCACTGGCCATCAATCCGCATTTTCATAATAGCGATAAATAAGTGAGGTGTCCAGCTGATGGATGGCTCAGTCACTGTCTGCTTCCTGGTTTTAGCATCACTATGACAAATAAATATGGATGTGCTGCGGGTGGGCTTGGTATTTGTACTGTTTGTTTGGGGTTTTTTGAAAAGAAATACTCAGTCTTCTCATCGACATTATCTGAGACTATTAACTTCAAATGATATCCCTGAATTTAACAAGCAAATAACCTAGCAACGTGGCAGACCTAGAAAATGATCTCCCATGCCAGCAATCAGGAGGGAGACAACTGTTTATGTTTCTTACAGCAGTGCACACACATTTTGGTAAGAAACAATGGAAATTATTTGCCTGTGTTTTCAGATCCCAAGCATAATATTAACATTAGAAGCTATATAACAAAGATCAGTGGGGGAAATAATGGTTGTATATGAAGCTACTAGAACAAGGATTAGTATTTTGCATGGTAGAACATGAACAAAGATAGCAGGTTAATAGATAGTGTTTTCATTTACATTTGAAGGCTTATTATATATGTATTTACAGACATGTATACACACACAGAGTAGTTTCTAAACTAAACATGCTTTGTACCATGGGCTAAATTACTTTTTTACCTCTGGAAGCACAACAGCTTATCAAAATTCCATTATGCTCTGGAAAAACTTGGTCACTGAGAATTTTGATGCTCACTGTTGTGCAGCATTTCAATTGTGAGGTTTGAATAAAGGTTTAAAAAGATCCCTAAATTCAGGAAAGAACTTAATATCTGAATAATTTGAATGAAGTCATATGTCTAAATAGTGTATTTGTATGAAAATAGCGCCACAGAGCAGGACACGGCTTTCTAAGCTTATCAAACATAGATTTAAGACTACTGCTATGTACAAAAGCTTAGAAGGAAAATATAATCTCAAGCCATTTTCTGAACCCTTTTTCCAGAGCTACTGCTTGAATCTGCAGTTCTCCAGTTGAATTTTGAGTAACTTGCAATTAGAGAGATGTATTTCTGCCACACATTTGCTTTAAAACACTGAATACACGTTGGATTACAAATATGCCTTGTTTCAACATATGTTAAACATTCCATATCTCTTAACATAAAACAAACAGCTACAGTTATAACAACATTCTTATTTTCTCTGCCAGGCTTTAATTACATAAAACTGGAACTCAGAGCATTGCTCAGGCCAGTAAACACTATTAATAGCCATGGTTTGTGTATATCATTCCTACAATACAATTTGAAACACTGGTATGTATAATTTCAATATTATAATTAATTATTCACTCTGAGCTGTTTAATCGGCCTCTCAGTATTGTTTTACTGATTCAGATCAACTCTAATTAATGTCTGTAAAGCAGTTGATTACGCAAGACATGACGTGAATACCAGGGATGTCTCCTGCAATATAATTTTAACAAATACTCCTACTGTTCATCATTTACGAATCTTGAAAAGGTGTTTGATACTTCAGACACACAATGTGACAGATCTTCTGTCCCTGTATGCTTCAAAATGAATGTAGAGAAATATAAAAAGTGTATTGTTTGCTTTTTGTCAGTTTATCTTGACATAGCATCAGCTCAAAGATTTGCATCATCAGAACAACTTGGTGGATCTAAGGAGATTCTTAAAACTCTCTTGATTTGAAATCAGCTGTATTTTTAATTCAAAGTCAGCCACTTGAAACTTTAAAAGATGTTTAAAAGCTTAGAATAAACACTTCTTAAAAAACCCAGCAAATTCCATCAGAAAATACGAGATTTGCTTCAGAGAATCATCTTTTATTTTTCCTAAGTCTGTAATTCTAGCATTTCTCAGAGGGAGCTTTTCTTCCTTTAGGTATGCAAATCAATTTTATACATATTACTCATTAGAATTATAATGAATATGCCTTTGGAAGAGATGTTGGCCTATTTGCTCATTAACTGGGGGGTAAAGAAGCAGTCTTGTGATTTGCTCTCGACTGATCACGTTGCACTCAACCACGTGTCATTCACTGCGTGCTGCTGTCCATAGGGTGCGCAGCAGCAGCGTGAGGTTGGGGAGCAAACTCCTATTCTAATGCTGGAGAGAAGCTGAACTCTACACTGCTCTGGTGAACGTTGCAGACAGCCACTGCTGGGAGTTTAGAGTGTAGATACATCAAGAATCCCTCAGAAAGTCTCTTCTCACAGAACTCAAGTCATCTTTTTGGCTCTGAGATAGGGTTGTTTGTATAATTTATCTTCTACTGGTTTTCATAATTTGAGATTATAAAAGTACCACTTCTTGATTTGTACCCTTGTCAAAGGACCTCCTTGTGAAGTATATTTTATTACAAGATATTCCCATAAACCAGATTCTTTATAGACTTTTAAGGTGAATGTAAGAAGTCTACTAAATAATAAAGACACTAGAAGACAAATACCAAAAGAAGATATTAAAGGAAAAGAACGTGCATGGAGACAGTTGTCCAAAATCAAGAACGGAAGCATAGCTAGAGCTTCAAAAAGATTCAGGAGTTTCTTGCAAGAAATTGTTAATTTAAATCACTGCAGCACAATCCTACATGTGCTTCAAAAAAACAGGCTGGAAATGCTAGAAGATTACTAGCCATTTGGAAGCAGCAATAGGCATCATCTTGGAGAATACAGTTCCACAGAACATGTCCTGTACTTAAACATATTAAAGGAAGAAAAAAGATAACAATAAAAAGATATAGGAGCTATAGACCTCGTAGATTAACAAATAGTTTAGACAGAACTGACAAATGGAATCATAAAATAGCCATATAACAGTTTGCACACAGGCTAAGAACGTGTACTGAATGACTTCAGTGAAGAGATGGGAAATTATCATCCAACAACACTTGTACAGGGACCTGGATCTAACGTAAGGCTTCAGTTTTAGCTCATTCAGAGTCCACATCTTGCAGTCGACATCTAAGCTGATTCCAGTTCAGAGCCAGTAAAAATATCTGCTTCCTACCGATGCTGCCTTCAACTCCAGCTCTGAATTCCACCCAATCTTAATCCCTCTCCAGAATCCTCAGAACACCCCAATGCTAATTTTCACTGAAAGTCCACTGCCACAAAGTCTTTCACATGCAGCCACCTTTACACCATCGCTGAATAACTGAAGATCTGGTTTGTATTGTAAATACCTGCACCTGCAGTTTAAAAACATCTCCCTGATGAGCTTCAAACTGAGAAAAAAACCCCCAACCAAACCACCTACAAAACCATTCAGGAAGAGAGTAAATCTCAAACTCCATTACATCAGATTTTACAGTCACTTGACGGGAAAGGTACCCCTAGCTATGAATATTTTAGTGAGAAGAAGCCACATCTCATCAAAATATATGCACATAATTCTCTCCTATTACTGTTCTATAAAACAAAACTGTGTTTGCACGTTACCAGATAGGAGTATTAATACTCTATTCTCTTACAAGACCTCTCAAAGCACTTCAGCAAGGCAGGTATTGTCACATTCACACTTCCAGTGCAGAGCACAAGGTCATTTGTATATGGTACATTTAGGAGCAGAGCCAGATCCTTATTCCTTCTTTATTTAGCTACTGCACTCGATTGCAAATGCAAAGCATTCCCATAATGCATATTGTGACACTGGGAATATAGATATAAAGTTCTTCTTGTAGCCATATTCCTTACCATTTATAATATGAATGGAGTTGAATGCGAATAGGATGAAATTTTCTCTATCAATATTAATTTAAGAAACAACCTTTGCTCCTCAGTAACAGTACATTATCCTACCATTTCCCAGATCATCTATTAAGGAAATGCAGAACTTTCTAACCCCCCATACTGACATCACACACCGAGCTAATTGCTTGCCTTCAGGTGTTTGTTGAAGGGCTGCTCAGCATAAAGCAAGCCAGCAATGCTTGCCATGAATTTCACAGCAACCTCCAGGAAAATCTATGGGGAAACTATTGGCTGAAATTACGTGCAAAGCACAGTTTTGGCTGCGCTTGTGTACGTCGTGACTAGCAGACATCAGCATATTCAGGACGCACTCATGCAACACCCAACTGGTCTCAGCAGCAGAATGAAATAGGAGTAAACAGTTTGGTTGATTCAATACTGGACAAGTAGTACCTGTCACTTAGCAACCTTCACTTCTTAGAGGGATACAGATGGTTAAACACCCGCAGCAGTCTTCAAATCAGGGACTAGATTTTCCTCTCACGCCAGCTTGACACTTTAAAAGCTTCTTCCATTTTACACAGCTTCTTATGTTACATCCTCGCAAGATGGAGGAGAATCATCAATCAACTGCTGTAAGCAAGGCTGGAGTAACCCATTCAGTCACAAAGGAATGGGTTAAAATGAATGTGAATTTAGTGTGGGACACAAAGTGTTTTCCTGGGGAAGGTTTTTGTTTTAACTTCCTTTTATGTAAATACGTTGCCAGAAAATATCAATATGTATGCATTTTATGCAATTCAGTATATCAATCACCTTTAAGCAGCGAGAAAGAACACACGCACACAAAAAGATACTTGACTCTCCCTAGTTATGTTCATTTGGTACGTTACATTTTGATTACTAACAATCTATCAGCATAGACATCTGCATTGTATTTACTGCTTTTACCCTTCCTCTGTTAATTTCGTAAATAATACAAAACCCAGAGATTAAAGAACCACAAAGTACAGTGCTTTACTGCGCTACTGGATGAGTTACACACTTTGTCATGCTTATCACTTAGTGGTCACTGGAAGAAACTTAGGTCTAACGGGCAGCTCATTAGCCCAGGTGAGCAGGGCTGTATTCCCAGCACTGCCACTGACCTGGTACATAAATTCAGGACTGACACTCTGCTTTCCTCTGCCTCTGGGTGGATCCACAGCCTAGGAACCGATGTGGCTGATATATCAAGGACGTGGATATTCTGATGAACACTATTATGGTAACTGTGCTACTACTTTGCTTTCGCAGAGGGGGAACAAAGCTAATGACTTCACACTCTTCTTTCCAGCAGCACTAGATGTCATTCTTAAAAATGATGGCAAAAACAGTCAGGCTGTGGGATTTCTTGACTCAGTATATCTGCGAGTCTGAAAGCTCACAAGGAGTTATAGAGAGATTAGACAGTTGCAATTCTATCAATAATATCTACAGTTTTAATTATATATTCAAAACAAAACTCTCAGTCTTTAAATGCTTTAGAAGGCATATAAACTCCTGTGCTTCGGGGTAAATTTCTAGAGCTTTTCCTGTCTTTGAAGATGGGAGAAAATTTATCCCTAGAATTTCTTAGACTACAATTGCCTTTTGTTTGGGCTTCCTCTGAAGCCTGTGGTTTAAACCCTATCTGTGACAGATACGGACTACGTAGACACTGCACTGATCCAATACATTAACTACCATGTTTCTATTCTGAAAATACTATCAATTTTATATAAAACTTGACTACATAGACACTGCACTGATCCAATACATTAACTGCCGTGTTTCTGTTCTGAAAATACTATCAATTTTATATAAAACTTTCTGCTTTCCTCCTTCTTCGTATTTACCGCATGAATGACCTGGCATACAAATTTAATCTCTCTTTTTTTGAAAGACGGAAGACAGCAACCCAGCCAGATACTGATCTACTCAGGCTCTTTTATCTCTCTAATGGTCAATGCTGACATGTACTTAAGGAGGCTGAGAAAACAATGACAAAATAAACGCTGGCTAAAGAAAAATCATTTCTGCCGTCGCCTCAGATAGCTCAGGATTTCTGCACATTACTGAGTCTGCTATGACTAAAGTCTCTTATGATCTATCCAGATACAGTAACTTTGGTTGGCTGTGTAGTTTATTGCAACTCTAAATGTCACTATTGATTCAGACACTTGCTGACATTTTTCTGCACAGACAGACATTATTTTAAGCTCTGCTTTGTTGTTACGGCTAATGCATTTGCAGGCAAGCTATTCACCAGAAGACCATGTTTTGGATTTTCAACCATTATGTCAATTAAATCCCAATGTGTATGTTCCTCAAGAAGGACATCTCTTTCATTAGGAATATTGATTATGTTTTACTAGTGTTGTTAGGACACCCGGGTTTCAGTTTATGCATGTTTGGGGTTTTTTTCACTCTCTTATTGTACTTTGTTTTACCAGTGCTCTATGTTTAAAAAGGAATTATGGGCATTTCATGTGATAATGTTGTGATCAAACACCTTAGAAACCAAGCACTTCACACTTTAATCATCTAAACTAGATGCATGTTTACATGATTAAGAAAAAAAAAGAAGCTGAAGTTGATAGAAGAAGCTCCAGGACTTGACTTTACTAGCTGTATAAAAAAGATGTTTCTTCTTAAAGCACTTACAAAAATTCTAAACTTTCATAAAGAAGTTATGCTGAACCATTTGTGATGACATAGTAAAAAGTCATTTATCATCCTGTATAGCTTTCTATACAGCCAGTACATGAAGGCATCTGTCAGGTTTGCTCTTAGGACAGAAATAGACTTCATGGTTTAGATGCCAAATTATATTTGACATTTAATTTACCATCTATGAAGCTGTAATATTTCACCCAAGCAGAAAAGGAAGAAAACAGCAGGAAATTCCATTTGCCAAAGAGATATGCCAACACTCCCTGCTCTCAATAATCAGATATTTAAGGTAATAGATTATTGACCGTAACAAAGTACATATAAACATGATGAATGTAATGGACTAGAGAGAATGTTTTGTACCTAGAAGTGAAGGAATAATGAGTATAACAAGAATGAGCATCATGATTCTTACCTCTTTCCTGATTTGGTCTGGATGACAGGCAGTAGTAATGGCATTGCCAGACAAATGCCAGTCCCAAGCAATGTAAAGTTCAGAGTGAGACTTCATTCCAGCATCAGCAGACTTGGAACCAGTCCTGGACTGAGAGCAGGGGAACATCCTATAATGGATTCCTCATACAGTGGGGCAAGGAGCAAGTGGGGTCACAACATCCACACCTCAATATTTTTCATGGTCACTATGAATCTCTTGTGAAACTTTGGGAGTCAAAGCTGGAGATGTTCAAATACTGCAAAGAAAACAAAAAAATATTCATTGTATTTACCAAATGGATTCCATGTTGCACTTTTTGAGTTGAGTTACTTATTAAAAAAAAATAATTTATTGAATCTTCTCAAGTTGTAATTCTTGAGAAAAAGGTGGGGTTGGACTAGATAAGCTTTAAAGGTCCCTTGCAACCCAAAGCATTTCATGATTCTAAGAGGAGGAGACACTTTTTCAACTTTTGTTGGAAAACTATGCAGAAAATTTAGCAGTTACCAAACTTTTTCACATATGAACTTAACACACACCTTTCCCCAGGAAGCAGAAATAGGAACTAATATAGCAACTATAGAACTATTGTTTTAATTCCCACAAAATGCACACAAACACAAAGCTAGCTCTGCCAGTGCTCTCAGACACTTCTTCACCATATCCGTAGTGACAGTAATATGCAGCATTTGCATTTTTCAGTCTCCCAAACCTCTTGCCCTTCCTGGCACACACTGATGGCTCTGGACACTGGACCATTTCTCCAGTTCCATTCAGAAGGTAAGAAGATAGGGCTACCTAAGAGAATCTTAGGTAGCCCTATTGTTATATTCAGCCAAACACCACGATGTTAAACATTATTAAACACCATAGAAACATATTGGACAGAAAGAAAAGGGAGAGGCTCTTGTGTAGACAGATATTTAATTTCACTAGTGTATACTATTCACCATTCTTCGGCGAAGAACATCTGCAAACTTCTCTCAGGAAGCGTTAGGAAATAAACGTGGTCTATACTAATGTCTTGTTCCATACTTGTAGTTGCCAAAGTGATTTGGATATTCTGAGCTATCCAAGTGAAGATTTCATTAATGGAAGAGACAGAACTATTCTTATAGAGCATATTAAAATTAATTAGCCTTCAAGTGTAGAAAACTATGAGCAATGAGATTCAGAAGCAAGTAAATTAACAACAGATCTCATTAAAAAGAAGCTCTGTTTTGACTAGAATGCCATGTTACTTTGGAGTAAATCAAAGCTTTTGAAATGACCATTTTCTTTAGCTGCAGAAATGAAGGGGAAAGCATTGTCACGTGATCCTCCAGATGTTCATGTAGATTCTGCAGTTCTAGAAGACTGCTTGAGGGGAATTACCTTCAACTGACTTTCAAGCTTTACCTTATTTACAGGCAGAGCACCTACAGCTGTAGTCATCACAAGAGGAAAATGCAGTAATTTCAAAGGCTAGCCACAGCCTGCAGTAAAAGTGCCCTTCTGCCAGTGAAGTTGGGAAATGGCTATTTCCCAGATAAAATATGCACAGTCTGCATCGTGTTGCCACTGTACAAGCAGAGACCTTGTGGGCTTCAACAATCCACCACAAGGGGACATCACCATCCAAGGACAGCTTGTTTGCATACTGTCAGTGGCCAGCAGGTTGGGTTTGGGGTTTTTTGGACTTGTTTTTGGTTTAATAGTTTGAGTTTTAGACTGAGGCTCATTAAACTGGGGCAGGGGGGTTGTGATAAAACTTTGAATAACCCTTCTGTAGATCACTGATAATACCACATGCCCAATAGGAAATACTGAGATACTACATCACATGCATGTGCATACCTTATTTTGCCACATTTTTGAACTAGGCAGGTGACAGAAAATTAAAATCAAAAACCAGCATGCTTATGAAGTAAGGCTCTGGTCCTATAACACAAATGTAGGTGTAACTGCATTAGAACAAATGGTCTCACTGTTTTCATCTCAGGGGAGGGAAGGTAAGAATTTGCCAATAAATCATTGTAGCATTGTTACCATCCAGACTTGCAAAAGTGTTGATCATATGGCATAAGGTATAATTTACTCAACTCTGTCCAGATACATTCTGGTGAACAGCAATCTCCTCTCCTAACTATGAATGGACTGAATATAGATATCCATAAATAAATACACCAACAGACCCCAAAACATCCTCAATTCTCTATTAGTAGCTTTGGTTTGAGAGGGGAAAAAAAACCAACAACAAACCCCAAACAAACAGTAAACACTAGTTAGTTTCACTTCAGGCACACTATTAATCTTGCTTTTTTTTTTTTTTTTTTTTTTTTTGTTTTGCTAGTAACCAATTAAATAATTGTCCCTATCTGCAAGACAGTAATATAAATGATTTAGTGTACCCTTAATCAGTCGGGATTTCTTATCTGTCTGTCAATGGCTAATGCAACTTAGTCTATTTGTCTTGACATTTGCTTATGCCATCATCTGCAGAAGTGTAACTGGTTGAGATAGTTTAATTTAATATGTAAACTGAGGGCAATCATTACAGACAGGTAGCTTGAGTCTAAGGCTATACCTTGGAAGCTGTTGAAGACTCTAGGACTGATCCCGTGAAACGTGTTTGATATGAAACACACTATTATTAACAACAACAAATAGATATTATATAGCAACATTTCTTGTTTATATCAGGCAATTTCACACCAAAGAAAGCAACTTGATAAATAAAGATGCTAAAATGCAAATGATTTTGAAAAGGATAACCTACAAAGCAGTATCAGTAGCAGGAACAAAACTCAGTTTTCCTGATTTCTAGTCCAATCCTTTATGCATACCACATGATCTGGGTATTACTTGCTACATTAGATGTTCTTTTCTCAGAGCTGGATGGGCCAATATATTTGTAGCTCATCCAACATTAATATGCAATCATTTTTTAAATGGTGCCAGTTTAATTAGACTGTACTGGATAAATCAATCTGTAAATAATATAAAGAAAACAGGTTTTGAAATTTACAGTTATCATGAAGAATTTAGTAATGACAGTACAGTATATCACTGACATTCGTCTCATTAGATATAAATTATACTAGTATGACACTGATATATTATAATTAAAGCTAATGATCCATTGAGTCTCATCCAGAAATTCAGTTAAGATGACAAATATTCTTCTATTACAGACCAATGAATAAATATTAAAAGCATACAATAGTTCAGGAGGTAAAATCTGCGTTCAGTTCTGCCAAGGTTCATATGCCGGCAAAAGCATTTAAGTTAGGGCTACAGTAGAAAGAAAAGGAGAGTCTGTGATGTTTTGGAAGCACACTGTGTTAGAACCAGCACACCACCATTTCCCATGAGAAATCAGCTGGAGGACAGCCCCAGTTACATTGTATGAGCTATCAGGAATTTCAAGCTATAAAGAAGAAGCTCTGCTGTCCCCCACCCCAAATTCACAAACGTGTGCAGAGTCACTATCCACCAGAACTACTCAGACATGAGGAGGAAGAAATGTTACTTGGGTAGCTTTTGAAATGCAATTCCAACACAAGTCATATCTACGCTACCTGATCACATCAGCTCTTTCCAAGAAAAAAGCTGCTGATGGCTATCCAAGATTCACTGCTAATGATCCCTAAGTGCTCGGCCAAACTTTATCAGAAGAAAATGAAAGGGAACAACAGAAATTCCTCTGAAGGAATCGATCTGAATCAATCTAAATTGTGTTTTCATTCATTGTTTACCTGAAGTGTCATTCAGGACAAAGTACAAAACAGATTCTTCTTTCCTCCCAGGTAAAAAGCCACTTGTCTCATGGGTGCTGTACACAAAATTATGGGTATCTCTTGCTTTCGCGCATCCTTTGCTTTTGTTACATGATTTTCCTACAGTTAGACCTTAAAAAAAATTGACCCTCTTTTCACCAGAAAAAGGAGAGAGAATTTCTTCTCAATGTTTAATAAAAGGTAGTAAATGCAGACTAGACTGGTCTTTAACTTTACAGTAGGGGAATCTTCTAGATTTCAGCAGCTACACCTGGTTCTACTGTTAACTTGCCAATTGCAGACAAAACAAATTTGCCAACTTTTAAAAAGTTTAGAAAGACCAGCCTTGATTTGCATGGGTATACACACCCTTGCTGTAGGCCTGACACATCCCGAACAACCCTTCATTTATAACATCTGCTTGACTGGAGGGGTCACAAAGTGGAGAAAACTCACCCATTTGAAAACAGCTATTTATTCAATCTGTCCTTCATTTAGACACCACCCACCTGACCAAGCTGACCAAGACTTTCTGTACAATCAGTGGTAAGAAGTGAACCACCTTCACAGGGGGATGCAGAGCAGCTAATTTAGGAGCATACCTCATCAACTATTTAAGTTCCACATCAAAGCTACACAACTTTACACAGCAAATGACCCTCTTTTCCCATCTGCTGGAATTCCAACACATGGTGTATCTCCTCTACATAACTCACAGAAGGAACATATCCCCATTTCGTCCTCTTTGTCTGGCCCAGTGACAACCATCCCTGCATTTCACGGTGCATTCACCATTGCTTTGGTAATACAAACATTGAGTATGTGACAAGATGTGCTGGGGACAGCAGGAACCCATAAAGCCTGTATCTGAACACAGATAAAGGTAATTAGAGATGCGTAGGGCATTTCCTGAGGGCTGAAATACATATGTAACTTAATTAAGCCTTCTCCTGAAGGCCTGATTCATTGGACCAATAGATCCTGATTTTAGGAAAGCACACGTTTAATTTACAAATTAGGGGATTACAGTAATATGCGTAACAACATATTAAATGACGTATTAATGTAATACAACCCAAATGACACATGATAAACTACATAAGCATATATACAAATTTGATTTAATATGTTAGCTTCCTTTGCCCTCTGTCACTCTGATTGCCTTTGCATAATTCATGTTTCTAATTATCCCCTGGTATGCCTTGCATATAAATAGCTAATTAGATAGTGTCCCTGTCAGCTATGAAGTATGTAATATCTGAAAAAAATACTCCTTTGGAAATTTAATTTAGGATAACAGATTGTGCTATCCAATTGAAGAATTAAAGCTTTCAGTTTACTAAGATGTTTGTGCATTTAATATCAACCTCATACTATTATATTAGTGCCCCAAATGCATCCTGTAGTTTTCTTCTTTTTTAAAAATCATTCTGTCAAAAGCTTGTACAGTAATTACAGTATGATGTTTAAGATCTAAAAATCACATTGCAGATGATGATTTTACGTGTGCATCAACTGTCTGCTGAATATAAGCCGAGCAGAAATGTCTCAGA
Source organism: Ceryle rudis (assembly GCA_033439905.1). Lineage (NCBI taxonomy): Eukaryota > Metazoa > Chordata > Aves > Coraciiformes > Cerylidae > Ceryle > Ceryle rudis. Next base: position 288,973 of record JAAGNO010001472.1, on the reverse strand, counting down.
TGAAGCTTCAGAAACTGTTATACCAAACCATACAAAAGGGCCATATAGTATTGTGTGCTCTTTCTGGTCATAGCCAGATTTCCAGAGAATGGCCTTGCTGTTTTAAGCCTGCCAGATGTGGGATAATCTTGAACATCAGGTTACCTTGCATCAAGTGCCTTTTTCTTGTCTTACAAACACAGAAACATAGAAATGTCTGGGTTGTAAGGGACCTCTAGAGGTCATCCAGTCCAACCCCTCTGCTGAGAGCAGGGACATCCTCAACTAGAGCAGGTTGCTCAG